>CM052351.1:30251641-30553444 GCA_028551395.1 Casuarina glauca | reverse complement strand
CCAAGGGAAGTGGGGAACAGGGAGATGAGTATATAATCCTGTATTTTGCCCATGGCTTTTCGCCTTATGACATACCAAACAACTAACCAATAGTTGTTGCACATCCTTTTTCATCTTGGGCCAATAAAACCGTTCTTGCACTAAGGCTAGTGTCTTGTCTCTGCCAAAGTTTCCAGCAAGGCCTCCTCCATGTGCCTCTTTAATAATAACGAGTCGCAACGAACATTGAGGGACACATAGCTGATTATTCTTGAATAGGTACCCCTCTTGCAAATGGAAGTGATCATGGCCACCTTCTAAAGTTGCCTTCCATATTGAACAAAAATCAGCATCACTTGGGTATAGTTCTTTGACAACCTCAAAGCCCAAAACTTGAGCTCCCAAGGTAGTCAACAAGCAATGTCTCCTACTTAAGGCATCAGCAACTCGATTAAGCTTCCCAGCCTTATGCTTGATAGAGAATGAATAGGATTGTAGAGACTCTACCCACTTAGCATGATGACTGTTTAGCTTTTGTTGGCTGTTAAGATACTTGAGGGCTTCATGATCAGTAAAGAGAATGAACTCTTTTGGCAGTAGATAATGCCGCCAATGATCAAGAGCTCGAAAAATGGCATAGAATTCCTTATCATAAGTTGAATACTTCCTGCGACTTTCATTGAGCTTTTCACTGAAAAAGGCAATGGGTTTGCCTTCTTGGCTAAGAACAACACTAATTCCCACATTTGAGGCATCACATTCCAATTCAAAAAGCTTCTCAAAATCAGGAAGTGATAGGATGGGAGTAGATACCATTTTTTCTTTGATAAGCTCAAAGCTCTTTTGGGCTGCCTCTGTCCACTGGAACGAATCACCCTTTAAGCATTCTGTGATTGGAGCAAGCATCGTACTAAAATTCTGGATAAATCTTCTATAGAATGACAACAAGCCATGGAAGCTTCGTATGTCATGAATTGACCGAGGCACTGGCCAACTCACAATGGCCTCAATTTTGCTAGGATCCACCTTGACCCCTGCATCAGAAACAACATATCCCAAGAATACAATACTCTTGGTAAAGAATTGACATTTCTTTAAGTTGACATATAGTTTCTAATCTCGCAAGGTCTGAAAGACTTGCCTCACATGATTTAGATGTTGATCTTCAAACTTACTAAAGATTAGTATGTCATCAAAATAAACTACAACAAATTTCCCCATAAATGGTTTAAATATGTGAGTCATGAGACGCATGAATGTGCTTGGAGCATTAGAAAGTCCAAAGGGCATTACCATCCATTCATAGAGTCCGTTTTGAGTTTTGAATGCAGTCTTCCATTCATCTCCAATTCTCATCCTGATCTGATGATAGCCACTTCTGAGATCAATTTTGGAGAAGACAACAGCACCATGCAGTTGGTCAAGTAAATCATCCAACCGTGGAATTGGAAACCTGTATTTGATAGTAATTCGGTTGATTGCTCTACTATCAACACACATGCGCCAAGATCCATCCTTCTTTGGTACCAACAAAGTTGGGACAGCACAAGGGCTCATGCTTTCTCGAATCATCTTTTTGGACAAGAGCTCATCCACTTGCCTTTGTAGCTCTTTCTGTTGCTCAGGATTCATACGATAAGCAGCTTTATTAGGAAGAGAAGCTCCTGGCACTAGATCAATGCAATGCTGAATATCCCTAGTTGGTGGAAGGCCGGGAGGAATTTCATCTGGAACAACATCTTCAAACTCTTTGATGAGAGATTGCAATAAGGGATGTGGCTCAGGTTGAAGCTCAAGATTTGATTCCATGAGCACAAGAGCATAAACCTCTTCACCTTCTTGAATTGCATGCTTCATTTGAGTTCCAGAAAGTGCAAGATTGCCTTTCTTGCTTGATGGTGCAGATGTATTGCCTGGCTTAAGAGGAGCTAACACAATATGATTTCCATCCTTGTAAAATGAATAAGTATTTTTATACCCATCATGCAAGGCTTTTCGATCATATTGCCAAGGTCTTCCTAGAAGTAGGTGACATGCATCCATTGGCACCACATCACACCAAGCACTATCCTTATAGTTTTTCCCAATTGAAAAGGAAATTAGAGAACGTTTATTAACTTTTACCTCATTTCCTTGGTTGAACCATTGTAACTTGTAAGGGCATGGATGATCTTCTGTCTTTAATTGCAGCTTTTCCACCATTGCTGAAGCTACAGTATTTGTGCAACTCCCTCCATCAATAATGATATTGCATACCTTGCCATGAGAGGTACATCGAGTGTGGAAGATATTTTCCCGACGCCAATCATCTTCTTCAGTTGGATTCAGGTTCAAAGTTCTTTGAATGATTAGGGCTTCTCCTTCATCTGCATATACCATTTCTTCTTCACTTTCTGCATTGGCTTCATCAGGTTCTTCTAGGACATCTTCTTCCACAAGAGCAATAATCTTCCAGTTGGGGCAGTCGGAGGCTATATGTCCATGGCCTTGACATTTGAAACATCTACGAGAGTCTGTAAAAGGCTTAGCTTGTTTAAAGCTTTCGCCCTTAAAGGAACTTCTGGACTCCATAGGTTTCACTGGCGGAGTTGACTTTGTAGTTGTTGGACTTCCTTGTGTTGTAGCACCATCTCTTGACATCGGTTTGTAGTTGTTGCCACGAGCTACCCTTTGTTGCTCCACAATCCAAGCAAGCTTTCGTACATCATTGAATGAGTAATATTGCTGCAAACGAACTGTATCCCCAATTTCGGTTCGTAAACCTGCCAAATATCGAGCAATTGTTTGTTCTTCAGGCTCCATCACATCACACTTCAACATCAGGTGCTCGAATTCCATAGTGTAATCTTCAACAGATGAATTCATCTGCTTCAGATTTTGGAGCTTGAGAAAAACCTCCATTTTGTAGTTGTCTGGGAGGAACCTTCGTTTCAACTCTCTCTTCATTTTCTCCCAAGTTCGAATTTTTCTTCTTTCTTCTCCAAGTCTTTGTCTCTGCAAATTTTCCCACCACAAAGATGCATATTTTCTTAGTTTCAAGGCAATAAGTTTTACCTTTTGTTCTTCAGAATAATCTTTGATGGCAAATGCTCGTTCAACTGTATGCAGCCAATCTAAGAATTCGTCTGGCTCCATTCTTCCTTCAAATTCTGGAATTTCAACTTTGACATCAGGATATTGTTGAAAATATTGCCGAAGATGACGAGGATGGGGCGGAGTACTATCATCAGAGTCTTCTTGAGCAGATTGATAGAAAGGATTATCATCCTCTCTAACTCTGGAATGACGACTTTTGTCAGATCCCGAACGATAGTTATACCGTTCTCTTGTTTGGAAACGTGCCAGCTTTTCTTAGAGTTCTTCAAGTTGTCTCCTCATTTCGTCCATTTCCATCTCATGCTGGTCTGCTTCATTCACCTCAGGGACTTCAAGATGGCGAACATGATGACGACGACCAGCCATAAACCTAGGCTCTGATTACCAAACTTGATACCGGACGGAGAGGAGGAAAATAAAATGATAAAATTATCTTTGAAAACTAAGGATACAGATAATCACCACCTTAGAATTCAATGATACAAATAACAATTATCTTTGTAAACTAAGGATACAGATAAATCACCACCTTAGAGTACAATGATACAAAGAACAATTATCTTTGAAAACTAAGGATACAGATAACTCACCACCTTAGAATCCAAGGATAAAACACTCACCACTCTAATGGAAGTAATTCCAAAGAGATACAGAGTAAAGAAGCTCACCACTCTTGCCACAAGCAAAGAGATACAGAACTTAGAAAGAAAGCTTAAAGCTTATACTCAAATCTCACAACTCAATGCCTCTACTACACAATGGTACTAGCTATTTATAGGAAATTAAAGCACCCATAATCATAAATATAGCCAACTACTATTTTCCCAACTACTATCTCCCCAACTACTATCTTCCAACTACAACCTCTTAATTGCTAGCTCTCATCTACCAACTACCAACCACTTACTCCCAACCACCAACCACTTGCTTCCCAACCACTTGGCCAACCTTCTCAAGCTTCTTTGGATTGGGCTTATATAGGTTGGGCCACTTTACCACTAATGCGTATTTGGGCTTGGGCTTGGCTTGTGTAGGATGGCCACATCAGGTGGACAGCTCAATCACACTGACAACAGTCAGAGAAGGCTGGTGCATGTTTAAACAAATACTATGCAGTTCTTCAACGACACTGGAAGAGACGATCTACGAGGCTACAAGCCACTGCTCCTACAGTAGGAGATTCCTGTTCTATCGCATAACGATGCAGTGACGCACGTGCAGTCAACAAGAGAGAAAACCCCAACGTCGTTACGCTGCAAATATTATATCACTCCATGCTTACATTAGTATCCTTGAAAAACTTTATGGGGGACATACATATTCGTTATAGATCAATGAACCAGTCCCAAAACGTCCCGTGATTGCCTGGAACTTCATTTGTTTCTGTCACACTTTTGCTCCCCCTTGTTGTGTCCTCTGAAAACGTGAAAGTGTAACAAGGACAACGGTAACGCAGCAAGAAACGAGATCAGAGGATGGTGACAAAGACAATGGGATATCCGAGAGAAACTCACCGGAAATAAGCAATGGCAGAAAGAGAAATCAATGGAAAATGCAAAACCTTTGAAAAGCGGGGATTCTTACCTTCTTTCCAAGCCTTTCTTTGGTTCTCTTTAGCCCTTAAACAATATGACCAAAGAAGAAACAAACTTGAACTATGCAAGTGCCACTTTAGACCCCACGTTGCTCTAGGATACACATGGTTTGCCTCTCAGAGAGTTTGAAAGTAAAATGTACCATGCCAGCCCGACAGTGGCCACATGGGTTTAGTGGAGGACAAAAAGTTAAAGGCTGTACCTCGTAACGTTTTCTTTGTCCTAGAATCTCTCAGTTTCCAAAAAGTCAACGTACTTGGTAACGCATCTTCTATTTGTTACTGAGATATACTGTGCCTTAAAGAAAGTGGAAAGGAAGAAAGATATAAAGTAGCATGCCTTTAGATCTAAAGTTACGATGGTTCATGCTTTTTAACTGACTTCATGGTGCGTTTTCTAGAAGTGGAGTCTGCATCTATTGTTAGTGGGCAGTAAAGAAATGCGTGTTTCTTTCAAGGGTGAGTGAAAACCTGCGTGGTTGCAATTATTAGCCGCATTGCTCTTGAGGAGAGGGGCTTTGATCCTTAAGAACGGAGAGGCAGCTGGTGGAAAAGGAACACTGCATTCATCAAAAAAAGAAATTTTACCCGTTGATCCTCAGGGGCAGCAAAACCTACTTCTCTATAACAGGTTTCATATCGTTTTCCTTCTCTTTTTTTTCTTTCTTTTTTTTTCCTATCACTCTTTCTTGGGTTGTATCTTGTCCTCTCATGCCATTTAAATCTGTAATTTTTGACATACATTATACATTGTCTCGTAAAGCTCATCGTTATTCATATTTACCATACACTTGATTTCCTTTCTTTTTGGGATAAAATATGTTGTGTGCTTGACCCAAAAACTTGTTTTAATTTCGTCACTCTTTCTCCTATTGAATTTTTCTTTTGCTAAAAGCAAAAATAAATCTTGATACGATAGGATTCAAACTGAAGTATTGTCTCGTAAAGCTCAACGTTATTTATATTTACCATACAATTGATTTTCCTTTTTTTTTTTTATGGACAAAACATGTTGTGCTTGACCCAAAAACTTGTTTAATTTCGACACTCTTTGTCCTATTGAATTTTTTCCTTTTGCTAAAAACAAAAATAACTCTTGATATGATAGGATTCAAACTGAAGTACTAAGATCCGAATGAGCAGGGTATATGTCGTTTAGTATCCTATAGATTGAGAAAATATAGCAGAGTATTATAAGAGTAAGAGAATGTGGATACCTAATTTTTTTTTTTTTGTTTTATTTTTCTTAAAACAGAAGTATTTATCAGCCTGTTTTTGGTTCATACGCAACACAAGAGTTTCCAGGAAAGACCAGTGAGCAGTAGAAGTGGATCCCAAAAAAAAAAAAAAAAAACAAGCAACAAAACAAAACAAAAAAAACAAAACAAAAGAAACAAGATTACATGAGATTTTGCATGCATGTCTGACTTTAACTCTTTTTCTAAGTTCATTTTCATTGTCTGGACTCCGATCTTGTCTTTAAAGGTTCAATCCATAGTTTGTATTGATATTCTCTTCTATGGTTCTATGGTCAGTACTGCTGTTCGTAGTGATCCATACTTCCAGTTTGATCACAGTATTGAAACTCAGTTATACAGAACGACAGCAAATGAGTGCAACTAGTAAAGATGTTGCTGACCTCGAAAGCCATCCTCTACCGGGAGAATTACCTTCCCCTCACTACCCAGGAGAAGAAAACTCTCCAATTATATATCGAGTTCCTGAGACACTAAGACGTATCAATCCACAGGCCTATATGCCTAGGATAGTCTCCATTGGCCCGCTTCATCATGGTAAACAGCACCTACAACACATGGAAAAAGAAAAAAGGAAGTACCTGGATTATTTTATTCGTTGTACCGGAGCAAGCAAGGACTCTTACACTCAACTTATAAGACAGAAGGAAGAAAACCTACGTGCTTGTTATGATGAAACCATCAACTTTAGCCGTGACAAATTTGTCGAAATCATTCTAGTGGATGCTGCCTTCGTCATTGTTTTCTTACTCAGGCTTGTATCTCCTGACATGAGAGTTATAGACGACAGCATATTTGGAAAACAGTGGAAGTTGCAGGAAATTTGGCTTGACATACTATTGGTTGAAAATCAGCTTCCATTCTTCATTCTTGAAGATCTTTTTGAGCATAAGGGGAAGTTCAGGTTGGTGGGAACAAATGAATGTTTAAGCATCATTGACCTCTTCTGTGTCTTCTTCGAACAACTGATGGGCGCAGAGACTCGCAAAGCCCGGTGGAAACCAGGTGAATTTTCTAACATTGAACATTTCGTTGACTTCCTAAGACGATTGTGTCTACATGGGGTGGAGCAGAAAAGACAGAAATTTGGACGACCCATACCCAGCATAACAAAGTTATGGCAAGCTGGAGTCAAATTTGAAGCTGTGTCGAGTCGAAACTTAAATGAACTTAAATTCGAAAATGGGATTCTGAAAATCCCGAGAGTTATTATAGGTCACGAAACAGATGTCTCAATCGGTAATCTACTTGCCTTTGAGCAAAAGCGTCATCCAGAGGTTTTGATCATAAGGGATTATGTTGCCCTTGTCAATCTTCTTATTCAAACTCCACAGGACTTGGAGTTAATGGTCAGGGAAGGAATTGTTCAGAAGGATTTTTGCAATGCCCCATTTCTTTTTCACCAGCTTTCTGGAGGTATTGTTAACTCTGATAAATCCTGTTTTCATAGTCTTATTGCACGGCTGCTCGATCACTGTGGAAAACCCTGGCCGAAATTAAGGGTATTCCTAATGCAAAAGTACTTCAACACACAATGGGCCACATTGAGTTTCCAAATAGTTGTTATCTCCTGTATTCTGGCTCTGATACAAATGGTGCTTTCAGGGAATCAGCAAAGTCTTCCAATCCCAATGGGTAGCATCCTTGAAATGTCACAATTTCACCGTCCCATGGCGGTTGTACCTAACATCTTCGCAGTTTTACTTCTTGTTGCGCTTATGTTTGTTTATTCAAATGTTGTCAGTTCTGTCAAAAAGTAATGTTCTTCTGCAACAGTTTAGCAGGTTATGTCTTGTTTTTCTAAGCAATATGTTTTGCTATGTCGGTACTGGCTTTCTACTAGTTAAATGATGTTAGTTGGTTGCTTAATGCGAATGAAGTCTGCTTCAATCGAGTTAAATTTCCATTTTTATGGCCCGGAGAAATCACAAACGATGGGTCCAAAGGTGCTGAGCCATCGGGCTTCGCGCACCACATCCACTCCTTGCAATCGCAGAAGGAAGACATCCTCCTTCATTGGCAAACCAGGCAAAAGCAATTCCACCCGTCCACAAAGACCGTGGCCAGCTTACTTTTCCCCATTAGCCACCGCAACCTCCAGCATCTGGAGTGATGGGGGAGACAGTTGGGTCGGTGGGCTTCGAGTGGAGGAAGGAGCATAAGTGTCTCGTCAGAAGAAACCATCTACGGTAGCACATTTCAAATTCCCAAAATAATTATAGAAGGAACTGGCATACAAACTGGGGAAACACATTTCAAATTCCGAAAATCATTTTTCTAGCAGTGCAAAGAGTTCATGGGTCCTGAAGAGAGCTATCTAATATGGAATTCAAACAACTACTACAGAAGCATATATAACATATAACGGGAAGGAGTAAGTAATTTTGACAAAAGCAAAAAATAATAATAATAATAATAATTTAGATGATGGTAAATATTAAACAAATAAAATAAGCACCAGACAGAACATGATGCTGTTCTAGGGTAACTATACCAAGTGCAATGATCCTCAGAAAGAGCTTAAAAAGAGGAACAGCTAAGATACGCCTACCAGAAAACCTGCGTAGGATATTCAGGTTGCGAGGAAGAAGCACCAGATGTTTCCCCCGTAGACAAATACTTTTCAAACATATTTTTATTTTCAATGCTTTTTTGGTGAAATTAATGAAAGGTATCTTGATGTTGTCTAGTGTTCCTTACTTCTTGTTTAATTAGAGTATTTTACTTCTATTAATGAAGTATCTTTCAGACCGTCTTTTATAATAAATCATATTAGGTACTTTTTATGTGTTCTTAAAGTTTCTTCTGCATTCCTAACTTAAATACTTCTACAAAAAAATTTAAATATTTATATCTTCGTTCTGTACAGGAATTAAATCTGTCTCATTTGGTTTTTTGGAGAGATCAATGTCTTCACTTCCAAATTGAAGCTTTGGGTTTTGATATTATTACAATGTAATGGACACAATATGAGGATGCACGTGCATATATAATGTAATCTATTATATAAATGTTTTTGGAACAACACGCAATTCATGTTACAACAAATGCATTTGCATCCGAGTAGATGTTTTCAAAATAAAGCTGTTAAGATACCAATTTTATTGGCTAAAATTAAAAAAGTAATATATAAGAGAACCTTTTAATTTAGGAATACTACATTCTATCAAACAAATATTTTGTTGTGTCATGATTAGAAGATTCTAAATTTGATTTCTTTTAGATGAATTGTATACTAAGAATACCTCTAAACTTTTGTATTCTCTTATTTTAAAATGAATGAACTTACATATTCATATTAAAAACAAATATTTGCATCTAGAGGACTGGTCTTAGATTTGAGCAGCTTTTAAAACTTTCAAGGAAGGCAAATTGTTTTGAATTGCATGCATGCTCAGAATATTAAAAAAAAAAAAAAAACATGGTCGATGACTCTTACATAAATTTCAACTACAAAAGGATATTAGTATAAAGTCCCAAACGGTTTAGTGAAAATAAAATAAAAGCTTAAATATGTAACCAAAACATAAGTGATACTGGATCTGTTAAACAAATAGCCCAAGATTCTTATGAAATATGATTTTAAGATTTCAATAACACATTATTTAAGACAAGGGACAATCAAGAGAAGATAATAAAGAAGTCTAGCTTCCGCATCGAATATGAATAGCTTCCAATTTAATTAAAAACATGAATAGGTCATGAACTATAAAAAAACATACTTGTTACAGAATAAGTGGAAGAATATCAGCATAATAAAAATAACTTTAACGTGTGAAAGATAAATACGTAACCATAAAAAAATATTATTATTGTGGTGGCAGCCGCCATGTATATCAAACTATCCTAAGGTAGTCTACTCAAATTTGGACATCTCACGTGCTTCTATAAACCATTCTCTCCATTTATCATTTTAGGCACAAAAAAAAAATCATAAAATGAAGAAAATAATATCAAAAAATTTTGTGAGTATCAAAGTATAAGGGAAGATTCACGCAAAAGAAGCAATTTTCAATAGTTTACAATAAACAAACAAAAGTAAGGCTTAAGATTATTTTATTGAGACTCTATAAACAATGTCAACGTTAAAAATTTTGCTTTTAGTATTTTTAAAAGACTAGTGGGTATCTATTACACATGCAAACGTTCATTCTTATAAGAAAGGGGACAATAGAATTAGACAAGGTAGGCAACTTTTAGAATAGCTAGATTTACATTCTTGAGATTTTAGGGATGGATTTCAAAACATTTCTTTACACAAGGTCCAAGAAGACTTCAATTGTATCTCACTTAAGAAATAGAACAAACCTTACTCTAATATCTCTTAAATTTGAAAGTTACATTTTTTTTAAATAACCTACAATGCCCACCAAACTTCGTTTCATAGGTGAATTGGGAAATAATTTTTTTTTGGCTAAGCAAATAATTTATATATAAAATACATTAATACAAGATGGTTAAGGGCAAATGCCTATAGAAAGACCTTACATAATATTATATTATATATAAAAATGGTCTCTTTAAGCTTCCATACATGCTGAATAAATATGTTCATAACAATTTTATAAACCTTTTGATAGCTTTAAGAGTTACACATTTAAATTCATATTATTTTCACATATTTTGTCATTCCTTTTACTCCAAATAGCATATAAAAAATATGCAAACAAAAATTTAACAAAACATGCCTAAAAGCATGTTTTGGAACTACTAAATTGGAAAATAGTTATTCGTCCCAAAGCATGCACTAGATTAGTTAAGAGTATAGTTGAAGGAATTTAAACTTAGGATACTTTCTTTATAAGATTTCACATACAATTCTCCTTGCCATCTCAATTACATTCTAAGGGCTTGAAAATTATATTTTATTTCTTCATGAACCCTAGGCAAGCAATTTATGCTAGAGATAAGATATCATTATCTTGTCATGCTTAACAAAAGAAGCGAATTTCTTAATCAGATCCAACGACTTAGTTGCGGGACTTGGGCTTCTTTTCTCCGCCCTGGAGTCCATAGCCAATCCCTTCGGCATGAAACAAGCAATCTTCAAAAGCATCCGAAAAGTGACAACCTAAGACATGACAGGTTCTTAGACATTTAATTCACAAGCTTGGAAGGATCTCCATTGAAAGCTAAGTCTACCAATCATTGCCTTCTATGTTGTTCTCGATTCTTTCTCATTCATAACCTCGTACTCACAAAGCACCTGCGAAGCCAGGTTCTAGAATTTTAACTCGCAAGATTGGAAGGATTGACATTGAAAACTAAGTCGACCAACTATATCCTTCTGTGTATGTTGTTCGCGGTTCTTTCTCACCCAGGAAGCCATACTCATACAATGTCTTCTCCGAGTTTTCCTCGTTTCTGTTCTCTATTTCTTCTGCTTCTTTCTCTCCCACCCGCCGTTTTCACCTTCAGCAAAGAAGACTGTCAAAGAACCCTGAAATCTTTGGTTGCACAGAATGAATCTCCACAATGGACGTCGCCTTCAGGTGTATTTGTCTTGGGATTCTACCCTGTTGAGAATAAGAAATATTTCCTGCTTGCAGTCTGGTTTAATAAAGTGGAAGAAAGAAAAACAGTTTGGTTTGCAAATGGGGACAAACCAGCATGGCCATCATCTGAATTTCAGCTAACTAGCGATGGCTAGCAAACTTCAGTTGTATCTCACTTGAGAAGTACAAGAAACTTTACTCCAATTTTCACAACCGTAAAATTCATTACAACATCTCTAAAATTCGAAAATCACAATTTTTTTTATAACCCACAACGCCCACCAAGCTCTGTTTGATATGTAAACATGAGACCACGTACTTGCACAAGATGAATCTTCATCATGGACGTCGCCTTCAGGTGAATTTGCCTTTGGATTCCGTGCTGTTGATAAGAATAGTAAGCAAAACTTCTGTTTGCGGTTTGGTTTAATAGAATAGAAGATCGCACCATAGTTTGATCTGCATTCTCGGAACTCAAGCTGAATAACAATGGCGAGTACGTACTCAATGATCCGAACAGCATGGTATCAAATCAACTTGTGCTGCTATTTTGGACAATAGGAACTTCGTGATTCTAGACGAGGACTACCGTCCTATACGGGAGAGCTTCAAAGAGCCTACTGATATGATCTTGCTGGCGCAGATACTGGAGATGCCCAGCATCCTCCGGTCTCACTGGACGGAGACGGACTATGCCGATGGGCACTTCCAGCACCGGTTGCAGACAGATGGCAATCTGGTGCTTTCTCTTGAAGACTCTCTTGGAGCTTATTGGGCAACTGCAACCACAAACTGGGAATCACAGTTGATCTTCGATGAGGCCAATTTCATTTACCTCATGGGTAAGAACAAATCGAACACCCAAAATCTTCCCAAGAAAGACAAAGGAGAAAGCCAATCGTTCTACTTTCTGGCCAGGATCGATCATGATGGAGTTTTCAAACTATACAGACACCAGAAAATGAAGAGCATTGCACGTGATGAATGCAGCAGTTTATCTTGGACTGTCTAGCAAGGAACTCATATGCTTTCTATATTGAACTTTGAGCTTTTTAATGTGATATTAAAGTTTATAATGATTCATTCTAATACTTATTTGTTGGATATATTTTAATGTTGACTGTACATATATAAAACTTTGTTTCCAAAACTACATATAAAATATTCTAAACTCATACGTTATTGTGCCAATAATAAATAAAGGAATACTATGAAAAATAAATAATCAATCTAATGATTATTTTTTGAGATTTATAGTTTTGATATTTCATGATTTTTTTAATCAAAATTTATTTTTTCGAAGGATTTGGTTGACATGAAATTTTTTATTTAATACTTAAATATCTTAAATCTAATAAAATGAGAAACAATACTTAATTTATTGACTGGGAGAGAATTCAATTCCAGTCCGAGAACCTATGGCCTAGTGGCATTGAGTGAGTCAACACCTGAGCGGTGGGGGTTGGAGATACCTTCTTCCCTAAATAAGTCTCCCAAAATCTCCCCCACCTCCACCTTTGAAAAATAAAAAAGAATCCAAAGTCAAAAAGGTTTAAGGTTTATCTATGAAACGGTGGGTTATTTGCTCAAAAGGAGTAAAAAGACGCAACTAAATAAAATGAGTTTTTGGCCAGCGACAAAAATGCAAATAAGGGAACTGCGCTTGAGAAATTGTGTAGTTTGTGACCAAGCGGAGTGTTGCTTATTATTGCATTAAGATTTATTTGTGATTCAACAATGTGTGGCTGATTGTTGTGGCGGTTAAGCTCTTTGTAGCTTATTGTTGTTGTGACTTAGCCATGTGTGGCTTGTTAGTGGTATGATTAAGTCAAGTGCGGCTTGTTTTATATTGTGCCTTGTGGGCTGTTGTTGTGTTGAAGTATATTGTAAAATTTTTATTTTGTAAATAGAAATTGTGGTGTACTAAATTTGAGAAGGTATTCTTCAATTTTAGTAAATTTTTCCCTTGTTAGTTGGTAAGGAGGATGGATGTAGGCTCAAAGAGAGTTGGGCTGAACCACTTGAATAGATTTTGTGGTTTATCCTTGAGAAGAGTGGATAAACGGAAAAATAGTATGAAAATATATTTTATATTTACATATTGTAAATATCTTAATATAAAATATCCTTATATATGTTTCTTTCTATTAACAACTGGTTTTAAAAAATAAGGAAACCTTTCTAACAATACGAATATTCTGGAGACGATTGAATTGATAGAGGAATAAAATAAAAATAATATAGGAGTCACAGTTTTACTAGTATATATGAGTTGATACATAGTAGCTGATATATTATTTATGTACAATAACTTTAAGCTCAATTCGAGTCCCCTTGATTGTGCCTCTTCAAGATATGTTTCATAGATAACTCTTTGCCTAGTGCACAATAGTTTCAAATCAAAACAACACACGTTATATAACAATGTATTGGAGTCGATTTTACTTTAATAAGTTCATAGACAAAAGTCCCAAAAGTTTAGGGTGGTAATTGAGTTCTTCATTTTGCAGGGTGGAGAATGCTCCTAAAACCAAGGAGATCTCTATAGGCCCCTCGATTTGGTCCCCTAATAAATAACTAAAATTCTCTACAGGTTGGGTAGATGATCGCAAGAAGATGCATAGGAAGAAATGTGTTAGAAGTATAGATAAGAGGATCATTAACTTGGAGTTAGAGAAACATCTTACATTATAGAAATAAGCTTTCACAATTAGTTACAAATTTAAATTATAACATTGCTAAAAACTACTTTGAGTTAAAGAAAAGTAGAGAAGACTCTATACCTATTTGTAATTGCTATGTAAGCAATATGAGGCTACCTAAATGATTCTATAGCCATTAAAGAGTTCCAGTATCATTGGAGATGTTCAAAGGAAAAACACACCTTAATTTTACTTGTGACCTATTCTGTTTCAGTGGGAAAACAAAAGTTCTGTCTAGGCCTTTATGGTAAAGTCTCCAAAAGTTGTAATCAATTTTTGGACTTCAACATCGTCCTATGAAAAGTAATGCATATATTTGTAACGTTTTCTGAAAATTTTTAGCATTGGGATATACCGTTAGTGAGTTTCTTGTAAGGTATCTAAGGGTTCCTTTCTTACCTAAAAGATTAAAGAATTATGACTGAATTTTTGGTGGAAAGTATTCCTGCAAAAATATGACATTGGACTAACAAGTTTTTGCCATATGCAAGAGGACTCGAACTAATAAAGGCTATCATGAAAAGAAAAGAAAGATCTAATTACGAATTTCCATTTAGATTTGTGTTTGTTCAAACGCTACTTGGTCTTGACAGGAATTAGCTTGTTAAAGGCCCTGTATAGGCCTGGCGAAAGAGGAATAAGAATGCAAAGAATGGTTCCCAGTGAAGTTTGTTCGTGACGGTGGAGAATTGCTGAATGTGACTCACAATCTTCTCTGTCAAGCTTGAGAAAGGATCTCTCAAGATAACGTGCAAGCACCTCTGCTTCAAATTTAAAGAGCGGGGTTTTGCAAAGCCTAACTGATAGAGTTTTCGGTGGAAGAAAAGATGCGGCTGGACGAGTGATCACTACTTGCCTCGGGTACTTCCAACGAGAGATTTTTCCTTTCCACGAAGTAAGTTGCAAGCTGCCGCATGACTTGCTGTTGAAGAATACTCCGAACTGGTGGAGATGCAAGCTGCAAAAGAACTAGAAAAGACAACAGAGGGGAATAGAGGACTGTGTGTGTGAATCTTGTGAGCCCTGAAAACGGATTAAAATACAGTTTCTTGAATGTAAAAAGGGTGAATCAGGGATTTGGGGTATAGAGCTGAAAGGTTGTAAACTTTTCTCCAGATTGCAGTAATGATATTTCCTCTATTTTGTCGAACCACATAAACAGTCCTCTTGTTTGATTGCCTGTGTGAGTTTGCTTGTTCCTTATCCCTTATTGTCATCGATTCATTTTCCATTTAACTTCACTGAACTGAGATTGTGGGCTAAATAAACTAACAAGTCATCATTTGTGTGTAGAATTCACAACAATCATCTACAGTTCTATAGAACCACCAAAAGCATGGATCTATTGAGTCCAACTAGGTTGCAGATCCGTCAATCAGCAGAAACCAACTTTGCATTAAAGAATCTCATTCACTAGGTTCACCATAAATGCCCGCCAGCAAAAGTTCACAAGAAAAGCCCTGCATAATACTTCACCTGTTCTGCCTTGGCTGCACTTTTTGTGACAAATTATTCCCTTCAGTAACCCCAAATGTAAATAAGAAGCATCACAAAGTAGGGCAGCCAAGGCATCAGGTTGTCCAATCTTGGGGACTTAAAGTTGTGGACTCCATTAATGCTTTGAGGGCCCTGATTGACTCGTTGTGACCGGACAAAACGGTTTTAAGTAATTACAAACTAACTCAGCGTATGCCGCAGTTCATTTTGACCTGTAATCTGCTGTTCTTGGAAGAGAAGTTATCCTGCGTTTGCTGCAGCAGAGAAGACGTCTAGTTGGTTGTATAAGCCGAAGTCTTTATCTGGTATTGGGTTTTAGTCTTGGGCATTGCAAGTCTCTTGGGGATATCGATGCTTCTCCCATGTCATACCTCCCAGAGCAGGCAAAATCTTTGACCACGGAATACAAAGTTGCCCCCGAATCACGATGTGTTTCCTTGTGTCTAGTTTTGTTGTATTTATATATCTTCCGTTCCCTTCTTAGGCTTGTTGTCAGTGGCCATCATACGCCATTGAAAAACAAAGCTGGTAAGGGAGATCCCCAGGCTGTATAACATGAGACACTTGGACGGTCTCAGGTATTTGAATGTTTTGATTTTTCATATGATATTGGAGCACAAGTTGAATATATTCTGCCTTATACAATCTTGAGGCTAAAGTTACTTAGCATGTAAGAGAGTGTATCTATGACAAAACTCTTACACTGAAATAAAATATTCTTGAAGTAAAGTTTAAATAAGAAAATACTCTTTAACCCCCACACTAACTTTTAGATTATTCTTTTCATTCATACATAACGCTTGCTTTTCAGCAAATAGAGCTACAATAATTCCTTTTTTCCTAGCCACTTGTTTTGGTCACTTTACCTAAAAGCCCCTCAAAATATCTCTTGAACATGAGAGGCCTTCTCATGCAGTGGAGCTTGTATGGGTTTCTCAGCATTATTTGAATATGGTTGAAAAAAAAAATATCTACACAAGCGGAACAGGTTCAATAATTGATGATAGAATTCGTTTCTTTGCTCTCGAATCAGGGGCTACATGTCCATCTCCATGCTGGTATGTACAATGGGCAATCCGAGCAAGGTTAATTGCTATTTCCAAGAAAGATTTTTCAAATGGTGAGTTATAAATTCGATCTTTGTTCATTTTTTTCCAAGTATCATCAATCATCTGACTTATGAGTTCCCGAATACATTCCTCAGGAAGATCAGTCTCGCGCATGTAGCATGAGATTGAGTTTGCTGTTTCACCTCTCTCCAATTCAGCCTGTATCACAAAGAACCCAAAGAAATATTAATGCAAAAGGCGTGTTTTTACGATATAAAACCACTTGCCAGGATGTTTAAAATTCAATTTAACATGCATACCTTCGAAGTACCCAAATCATTACAAAGTCGAAAAATAAGCGAAGGCCAACGTAGAAGATTATGGTAATCTTTCAAGCCTTCCTGCGCTTCGATTGTGACATATGGAGACATTAAACAATAAGCACAAACTAATTGTAGTGCCCCTGATGATGACAGCCATGCATTTTCTAGGTACTGATCAAATGATGGTGTGTATTTATTGTGTCTCCACTTTGCTTCTTGTAGGAATGTTTTGCATAAGTCTGCCCACTGAAATATTAAACAGAATAAACAAAAGTTATTTTATTTCTAAAGTAATATTACATAGGATAATTCTTATATCATGTCAAAAGACCTAGAAACTCAATTTAAAAGTCATCTAAAAAGTTAGAAAAATAATTCTTTTATAAACTTTACCTTAAGAATTTTATTTTCTGATATGAAATTCTCATCTTGCATATAAGTTGCTAACTTACCGCTTTTGTCAGATACGGAAGAATGTCTTCTTCTTTCTCCTTTAATGTTTCATAAACCATCTCATTAACAGTATTGTAAAGAGCTAAGAAGCATAACTTCATAGACTGAGGAAGAGATGTCGCAGCAACGATATCCCATCTGAAACAATTCAAACACATGACCCAATTTAAATAATTCAACGAGAATTTATGTAAAGCAATTCAAACACATGACCCAATTAGTGGTGGGCTCTACTATGGAACAAACCTTTGAACAACGTCTGTAAATATCTCCAACTCTTCCAAGGTGCCATATACATCGTATACATCGTCAATGGTGGTTATTAATGCAGCCACTTTGGTTAGCCCTTTTCGACAATTACTAAATTGAGGCTCACAGACCATTCCAACCGTCCAAAAAAAGCATTCTGTTAATCTATCTCTAGTGAAGCCCAGTTTGTTTGCCAAGCCCATTTCTTTCCACCATCTAAATAATGCAAAAAAATGTATGAAAGATTAAAAATGTGAGTTCAAATTTGCTCGAGGAAAGATAAAAGGGAAGTTTGAAATATGGGAATTGTTTTGCCTTCAGACACAGCAATATGTCTTACCTGGACATGTCTTTCAGATCTCTTTGGAGCATTGCTTGAACTATATTGAAGTCTAGTGTGGCAAGTTCAAGTAGCATGGGATTGGCGTCCTCTTTCATTCTGTACTGCTCAATGTACCATCTTGCTTCTAGTCTAAGCATTCTGCGGTGCATTGGTAGCTCCAAAGAGTGTCTTACTTGTTCTTCTAGGCTTTTGCTTATACCTCCTTTCAGGTCCTTGAGATGTGTGCTTGTGAATACACGTGCCTCGTCTAAGAGCTTTTCTCCTTCAAAACTGAGATATGAAGCCTCCCGTAGACTCATCATTCCTTTAACATCGTTGCAAAAGCACTCCTTGAAATTGCCTTCTTGGTCCTTGAAACTTTCAAAAACATCTGCATTTTGCGCCAAGGACTAGACCCAAACAGCAACTTGCACTTATGGCGACAAGAAATTTTCTTAAAATTCTTTTTATGTTTAGTAATAATGGTGGCTATTATGATGAGATCTTTAGTATAATATATGCGTACATATATATTCATATATGGTCTCCCGAGAAAATTTGAGGATGTGATTACCTTGGGAGACCTCATATCCATGCTGTCTTTGAAGCCTGAAACTGAGAGCAGTAACATGGAGGCTCTTCACCCCTTCCGAATGAAGTCTTCCCGAAGAGATAATTGAACTAAGGGCTCTCTTTATGTCCTCCTCAAAGCGGTACCCCAGTCCTAAATGTTGGACGTCGTCAATCAATTCAAGTTTGGAAACCAAGTCTGTGTCTTCATTGGTAAACATGCTTCTAACCTTCTTCTCTAGCGTCTTAACCTTGTCTTCGTATGTTTCAACCTACAAAAAAAAGTCCGTAAAAGATATGATATAGCGATGATATACAAACAAACTGACACGTGACTAGCGAATATGTCATGCGTGGGAAATGCATGGAGAGAACAAAGTCGAATAAATGCTGTCACCATGTGGTCATTCTTCAAGGACTGCACAAAATCATAACTCCAGGTTGCTGGCTGGTAATTTGCTGACCGCCTGTTCGCTGTTTTTGGCGAAGTTTCTATGCCCACAGAACAACGGACAGGCCAGGTTATGCAAGTGCGTTGGAGAGCTCTTTTTGGGAATTTTTTATCAAGTTTGGGAGTCACTGAGCATCTATGGGGAGAACATAATAGATCAGTTGCCATGGTAGAGATGCTACTGAGTTTTTATATATACCTATGTGTGGAGAAACTCTTGCTTATGCCCATAACACCAATTAGTGCACCTATATATAGAGACCCAGAACTGTCTGTTCACATACATCCAATTTACGAGGATAATAAACTAACGTTGTTCAGGCCTTCTTGGCTGTGCTTTCTTGGAACAGTGAAGGTTCCAGAAACGGCGAGAACTTAACACTTGCTAGGAAGAATGGCCATACATTTTCCGATTTTGATGAACGATATTTTATCTGTGGCCGCGAATAGGTGTGGTCTTCTTCTGTGGCCATGAATCGCAGGGGACGTACCGAAGCTCTTGTCACATCACGCACGTGAAAAAGTCCAATGCTTCATGAATTATGTAACTAGACATGATGCTTGAAAATTATCTGTCGTTTTTGGCATGCCAAAATTATATGTCGGACAAATTATCAGGAATCGCTTTGTCTGTGCTTCAGGTATATTTTCATAAACGATATTTTCAGGTCAATTCTGTTCGGACAAATTCTGTGGCCCTGAGTCGGGGTGGTAGTCAAGCTCTTTTACTTCACATCTGTCAAAAAATCTAGTGTTTTGCGAATTATGTAATTGCATCTTATGTTTGAAAGAAAAATATTCTGCTATTTTGGGCATGGAAAAGTTCACAAGAATTTGGTGAGGTTTCAGTCTCACAGTGTAAGTTCTTATTTCTGTTAGAATACTTAGAGCCTAACTCAAAGGCCATCTAAAATGTTGGAGGGCCTTCTTTCAATTTAAATTTTACTTTATAAATCTTTTTTTTTATGTAAAATTTTCATTCTGCACACAAGTTCTCACAAATCAAGTAACACTACCCTTAAGTCATACAAGATAGAATAAATTTAATTTGGATTTTGATATTATATTAAAAAGTTCATTTCAAAAGTTATCTCAAAAGTTTTAGAAATATTCTTTTTATTTAAGTTTTATCATAAGGAATCATACTTCTAGTTTTGAATTTTTGTCCTATACACACGATTTCTATCAAATACTGCCCACAGCTTGGCATGGCTAATCCAAGCTACATATATCTTTTGCATTTCATATTTGTCTTTCTTTTTTCCCTTTTCTATTCTCTTGATGAATTTGTTGGGATTTTAGGTTTCAAAAATGAAGAAGGGCCATGAGAGACTGTATGATTACGTGCGTTGGAACTCCTTGTCTATAGAAAGTAGAAAAAGCAAAAACATTACAGACCAACGTAACAAAGGAATGAGCTAAACTATTACAAAAATATAGTATACTTTATAGAAGCTTCCATTCTAATATGTCATTTTTTCCCCCATAATCATCACTAATTATCATTCTTTTATTCACGTAAACTCTACACAACCACTCGCTGGAACCTCAATTTTGCAACGGGCCCATATTGACATCCTATACGTCTTAGTCGGGTATGTATCTGTATTCTGGCCGAACTTGTTCTTAATCAACCCCGCAAAAGTCCATTGCTTCTACGGCAAGTTATTTGTAGGAGACCTTGCTTGAAAGAATTGTCTTCTTCACTGTACTATGCATTCATCACCACATACATAGCGCGTCACGATCTACTGCGAAAAACAAAATCTCAGTCCAGCCAGCCACATATCTATGCGTGTTCCTAGTTATGTTCGGTTTTTCTTTTTCATGAACAACGTTGAACTTTAGTGGGACATGGATTAGTACGTTGGCCGGCACCTTGTTCTAAATCAATTCACTGAAAAATCTGTTACTTTTAGAATCATTTTCTTGCTGGACATGGTATCATTTATTTGTTGACAAATACTTAATTCAATTGAGAGCAAGTACTATTTAAGACTAAAAGTGTGTGTGTGTGTATAAAAGTAATCATTTTCTTGCTGGACATGGTATCATTTATTTGTTAACAAACACTTAACTCAATTGGGAGCAATTGGGAGCAATTGGGAGCAAGTACTATTTAAGACTAAAAGATCTCAAATTCAACACCGACTAAACGTGTGTGCGTGTGTGCGCATATGTGCACATGTGTGTGTGTGTGGGTGTGCGTGCGCGTGCGCGTGCGCGTGTCGTGTGTGTGCGTGTCATGCGTGCGTGTGTGGTGGCGAATGACAGCCGAGATCTGTTATGCTCAAAGGTAAACATAATTTGCGGTAGCTAGAAGGAGATACACGTAGAATGGGCTACTGCCTTCATATTTCTTCTTAGCATTTTACAAAAGCCAGGACCTTACATTTGTACAGAAAAAGTGGTCGGTTCTATAGCATTATATTCTTTCAAGCTATCCTTTTGCTACTTGCAAGGAAATTGCATGGAAGCTTAAGGTAAAATGGCAGTCGGTGGGACGGTGCCTCCATGCAGGTCGTTCTTTAAATAGTGGACGAGGGAGCTGGGTACTGGAGTCTAATGCTGGCGTGGCTATCTCTGGCCATCTGGTTGGGCAGAACGTTCTGGTCCAATCGAGTTCGCGACACCTCCTGATTCTGTTATGGCCACGATTTGATCAGCAGGTTGAGATGCGCTGATACGAGGAAGCCCAAAATGCCTAACATGACTAGTTCTCGTTATCCAAAAGTTAGTAGTAGAGAAGCTCTAAATTGGACTTTGGATTTTCTAAAAATATATCAGGTGGGGTCGATCAAGGGGAAAGATCTATTCTTTTTCTTTTTCTTTTTTGTTAGTTAAATGGGTTTTGGACTATTGGATGTCAAACCTAGGACTTAAAGTCCTGGGTGGCTAATGATAAGTTATTAGACTACAGACCTTTTAAGAATTTATTCTTGATTAGGTGTACAGAGAGGAGAATATTCTTCCTTATGAAGTTAAAATTACCTTGTAGTCATTACAAACCGAAAGTTCTCACCTCATTTTTTAACACTTTACCAGGTGCACAATAGTTGAACCAAAACACGTTATATAACAATGTGTTGGGGTCAATTTTACTTAAATAGGTTCATGTATAAAAGTCAAAAAGTTAAGGGCATTGAGAGAGTTCTGCATTATGCAGGGTCAGCAATGCTTCTAAAAGCCAAGGAGATCTCTATAGGCCACTTAGATTTGGTCCTTCATAAACAATCACTTAAATCTTCTATGGGTTAGATGAATAATCTCAAAAAGATATAAGAGAAGAAATGTATTAGAAGTAAAGATGAGAAGATCATTAGGTTAAAGTTAAAAACTCATCTTATATGTTAAAATGAGCTCTCACAACTAGTTACAAATTCAAAGTGTAACACCATTAAAAGCTACTCAAAGTTAAAGAAAAGAAGAAAAGACTCTATACCTCTTTGGAATTGCTATGAAAGAAATATGAGGTTATGTGCATGACTTTATAGCCACTGAGAGGTTCCAATATAATTGGAGATGTTTGTAGGAATGAAAAACACATCTTAATTTTACTTATGACTTATTCTTTTTTAGGAGGGAAAACAAAAGCTTTATTTTGGTCCACATGATATGTCTCCAAAGTTGTTATCAATACCTAGACTTTAACCTCATCCAATGAAAAGCGATGCATATATTTGTAATGTGGTCAGAATTTTTTCATGGCATTGGGATACCATTTCAGTGAGCTTCTTGCAAAGTATTTAAGAGTTCCTTTTTAATGGAAAAGATTAAAGAATTATACTATAAATTTTTCATGGAAAGGATTTTTGAAAAATATGATGCCAGATCAACAAGTTTTTATCATATGTAAGAGAAGTCTAGCTAGTAAAAACCATCATTAAAAAAAGAGTTAATACAAATTTCCATTTAGATTTGTGTTTGTTTTGATTGATTTAATTTTTTTTAAACTCTTCACTTTATTTTTCTTTTTATAGAATAACGTTGAAAGAATATAATAACTACAATAAAAAATGAATAACAACGAAAGTGAAAATAAAAACCAATTTAAGAGTCAATTCTCTTGTGTTTTCTACAAGACAATTATAAGTTTGTATGAAACAAAAAAAAAAAAAAAAAAAGAAGCAACAACAACAACAAAAAGTTGCTATTCTAAAATATGTTACGACACTCGAAAAGGTGCGATGTTTTCTCTATAAGAGATGTGGTCCTATATTTAGACATAAAGAATGAAATTCGTTAAAAAAGAGTGAATTATCTAGTTTTAGGATCTTCACAAATTATCTACAATTATTGGTTTCTCCCACTGGCGAAACGCCTGTTGCTAAACAAACAAAGTAATGAACAAGATCAGAACAGAGTGAAGTTGGAACCATGGTATTTGAAGATCCATCATGCTATTTCCTGATTCTACGTAGTTCCAAGGCTTGATCACGATTACTGAGTTGTGTAGCAGAGTGCACGCACGGCAAGCTGATGGGCTGCCATCTTGGACGTTTGGCCCTTCCAGTGTTGTGACTTGTTTTAGTATCGGCGGAGGCAGGCCCTGTACTCTTACACTTGACTGGTCAGTACCTATTTCACATTCTGAGTCAAGTGCAGAGGCAGCACGTTCTGGCTTCACAGTGTTGGTTTGGTCAACACTGTTGACGTAGCCTATAATTATCTAATTCTAATTGATCTTTTATGAAAACTGTTAAGCATTGATGAACAATGAGCCAAAATGATTGAAAAGCCTCGCATTCTATACATGCTCGTAACTAACAAGACAGTCCATGATTGCATTACCCTCTTGATGGATGTGTTGCACTTTCGTATATGTGGGAATCATGGATATACTCTTTTTCTTAGCAGGAATATTTCCTTAATGCAGTCGGACCACCAAAAGACATCACTAGGCCTACCTATTCTCTTAATAAAAAACTTCAGCTTTGTTTGGTTCTCTATCTTTTTCGAAGCCTTTGGACTCATTTGACGACTTTCCCAATTCTTAGTCTATATCATGTACCATTGTTTATTAAGGTCAAACCGAAGCCAAGAAAGGTTCTCATAATATGACATACTCGATAGGCGTTTCTATAGTAGGAAATGTATGTGGAAAGTTCGAAGAAGATCATACATAAGATTAAAGCCGAGAAAAACAATGGACTTTGAAGTCATTGTACACGTTAACTGGTCTGGCGCTTAGTTGCGGGACTCAGGCTTCTTTTCACCGTCCCGGAGTCCATAGCCAATCCCTTCAGCTTGAAGCAAGCATCTTCAAAAGCATCCGAAAAGTCACAACCCGAAAACATGACAGGTTCTTAGGATTTTAAGTCACAGGCTTGAAAGGATCGCCATTGAAAGCTCAGTCTACCAACCATTTCCTTCTATGTATCTTGTTCTTGGTTCTTTCTCAAGCATATACTCATAAAGCATCCAAAAATTCACAGCCAGAATGCACGACAGGTTCTAGAATTTTAACTCGCTAGCTTGGAAGGATCGCCATTGAAAACTAAGCCTAAGAATTATTTCCTTCTATATATGTTGTTCTCGGTCCTTTCTCACCCGTAAACCCCTACTCATGCAATGTCTTCTCCGAGTTGTTCTCGTTTGTGTTCTCTATTGTTTATGCTTCTTTTTATCTTACCCACCGTTTTCACCTTCAGCAAAGAAGACTGTCAAACAATGCCGGCTTCTTTAGTTGCACAGAATGAATCTCCAAAATGGATGTCGCCTTCTGGTGAATTTGCCTTGGGATTCCACCCTACCGATGATAAGAAACATTTCTTGCTTGCAATCTGGTTTAACAAAGTGGAAGATCGAAGAATAGTTTGGTCTGCAAATATTAACGAAGCAGCGCCGCTGTCATCTGAATTTAAGCTCAGTAGCAATGGCCAGTTCTTACTTAGTGATCCGAACGGCAAGGAGTTATGGAGGGCTAAAACCAACGGCACCAAATCCCCTTGTGCAGTTATTTTGGATTGTGGGAACTTTGTGATTCTAGACGAGAATTACAACCTTATATGGGAGAGCTTTAGAGAGCCTACGGATACAATTTTGCCTGGGCAGATACTATACATGCCTACCTTCCTCAAGGCTCGTCGGTCGGAGACAGATTATGCAGATGGGGATTTCCAGCTCCGTTTGCAGGATGACGGCAATCTGGTGTTTTACCATGTACCTTCACCAGATGAAAATGTTCTTAGAGCTTATTGGGCCACCATGACAATGTACTGGAATTCACAGCTTATCTTTGATAAGGCTGGCCACATTTACATCAAAGATGAGAACACATTGAAGGTCCTCAACATTACTCAAGATGAAATCTCAAATCAAATGTTCTACTTAATGGCTAGGATCGATGTTGATGGAGTCTTCAGACTATACAAACACCTTTAGAGGGAGGATGTCACAAATGATGGGAGTTGCACTCTATCATGGACTACCGTGCAAGAGATTCCTGATGATATTTGTCTTACTGCCCCCACTCATGGCAACGGAAGGGGCTGGTGCGGATATAACAGTATTTGTGAGAAGAAGAATGATAGAATATCACTTTGTTCTTGCCCCATAAAATACTCCTTCTTAAACGCATCTGACCCCGAGAAAGGATGTAAACCAGATTTTCCACTTCCTACTTGCGAGGCTGATGGATGGGAAACAAACAAGGAGTTTGTAAAATTTGAAGAACTTATACACACTACCTGGCGTTTTCCGATTACAATTATCATTCAGGGGTTGAGATTAACGAGTCAAGGTGTCAACAATTATGCCTTGATGATTGCTTCTGCGCTGCGATCACTTATCACGACAATAAGTGTTGGATGAAAAGGCATCCTCTTGTAAATGGAGTGAAAAGTCTAGCTATTGAAGAAACAGGCTTCATAAAGGTCCCCATGAGAGAAGTTAAGAATAAAAAAGACCAATCAACTCTGGTTCTTGCCTTGGCAATTCTCCTTGGCAGCTCTGGATTCCTCAATATCCTTCTTCTTGTAGCTGTTTTACTGGCTTTGTTCTTTGCGAACCATAAAATGCGAAATTTTGTAGACATTGCAAGCACATCCACCATGAGCATCAGAAGGTACACATATAAAGAGCTCGAAAAAGCAACTGGCGGCTTCTAACAAATATTAGGTAGAGGTGCTTCCAGAAAAGTTTACAAAGGGGTCCTTGCATTGGATCCTAAGAGATTTGTTGCAATCAAGATGTTAGAAGGTGTAGCAGAAGAAGGTGAGAAGGAATTCAAGGCGGAGGTGACGGCGATATGTCAGACCCACCATAAGAACTTGGTCCGTTTGCTTGGCTATTGTGATGAGAGCGGCCACCGGCTTATAGTTTATGAGTACATGAGCAATGGCTCTCTTGCCACTTTCCTATTTAGGATTTCCAGGCCTCACTGGAACCAAAGAGTGCAAATTGCTTTCGGAATTGCAAGAGGTCTTATGTACTTGCACGAAGAATGTAGCACCCAGATCATTCATTGCGACATAAAACCTCAAAACATACTATTGGATGAATACTTTATGCCAAGGATTGCTGATTTTGGATTATCAAAAGTTTTGTTGACCAAGCAAAGCAAAATCCAAACTCAAAGAAGAGGGACAATTGGGTATTTTGCACCAGAATGGTTTAAGAAAGCATCGATTTCAGTGAAGGTTGATGTTTACAGTTTTGGCGTAATGTTACTTGAAATCATTTTCTGCAAAACTAGTGTGTCATTTTCTATGGAAAATGAGGAGGCGTTGGTAGATTGGGCTTATGAATGTTACAAAGAGAAAAAATTAGAGAAGATAGTAGAAAACGATGAGGAGGCTAGGAATGACATGGAGAGGGTAGAAAGGCTAGTGATGATTGCAATTTGGTGCATTCAAGAGGATCCTTCACTAAGACCCATGATGAAAAAGGTTACCCAAATGCTTGAAGGAGTGGTTGGTGTGTTTGTGCCCCCATGCCCTTCCACATTTGTTTCTCCTCTACCGTTGATTATTTCATTTGATAGTAAGTAATATTAGATACTATACTTTTTGCTTTAGAAGTTGTTTTCATCACTAGAGATTGCATGGTTCAGTTGGAGTGTTTTTACATGTTTTGATTGATCGATAGTGGTGTGGTTTGGAAGACCTTAACTTGCCTACAAGTGAAGGTTTCAATTTGTTAAGTATGATGTCAAAATTAAGAATACAAATAAAATTATAGTTTTGTATTTAAGAGGAAAATTACAGTTTCATCCATTAGTGTTTCTTCCAATTTACATGTAAATATAAGCTTTGAGAATCTCTCTGAATTATAATAAAGATGATAATTCTTTGGTGCACGAAGATCCAAAATAATGACAAATTATTACCTTGTAAACATAAGGATTAATTTACTGTGGATTACATAAAGTTTTTGTATTGGTGTGTATTGTTTAGTGCATAATCTATGGTAATCTCCCAACAATCAAGTATGAGAATTTTTTGTCGTCTCCCAACATCAGGCGGGAGTAGAACGATTTACCGGAGGTGATAAAAGGAAACAATTGGGTGGTGGGCTGGGAAATGGAGGAGGGAGCATGAGTGTGCTTTTACGGGGAAGAGGATAACCAAAGTATTTTATCACAAAACACTGCCAAAACAACTAAAAGATTACAGCCTTTACTATCAAGCAATGGTAAACACTTCTTCTCCTTTCGTTTATTCCCCATAATAATTCTTGCCAAGTATTTGTCCCAGTTGATACATTCTGGTGGCTAAGAATAAAAAAAATAAGAATTGAAATGATTCACCTGCAGCCCAACTAAAAAAAAAAACAAAAAAAAAAACAAAAAAAGAAATTGTTGCCAACTCTCAAACAGAGCACAGGTGATTCATATGCCCATCTCTGCAATCAGAACATGATTCACCCAATCATACAAGGAACTGGCATACAAACTAGGGGAAGACATTTCAAATTTCCAAAATAATTGTGCTAGTAGTGCAAAAAGTTCAAGGGTCTTGAGTGGAACTATCTAGAGGTTGGTTTAAAAGCTAAGTTAGCCCAAACGATTTGGTAAGAATTGCATCTAGCACGAGGCCTTCATCAATATTCAACAGTAAGAAGTGCTCAAAACCTAACCTAAGAATTCCCCAAGTGACAATCCAATAATTATAGACTAGAAATAATTGAATGTTTTCCAATAATAGGAACTACTTTTTCTTATAAATTGGTGAAATTTCACAATGTCTAATGTGTTTTGAGATGAAAGTGGAGCTATGTGTGATTATTCAATAATCAACCACTTAGTCTATGAGAAAAAAATGGAAAGAAAAAAAAAAGACTTAAGTACACATTTGCATTTCAATTTGTGTTTATTTTGATTGATTTGATCTTTTTCACTTTTTACTTTCTTTCTTTAGTTTATAAATAACATTGAAAGAATATCCTAACTAGAATTTTAAAACATAAAAACAAAATAAAATAAAAACCAATTCTCTTATGTTATTTACAAGTGGATACACTAGAGAATTCTTTATTTCTTTATTTCTTTCTTCTTCCTCTTTTTAGATATTTCAATCTTTATGTCTAATAATAAGACCACATCTCTCATAGAGAAATCATCGAACCTTTTCAAGTCTTTGGCATTTATGTATGCCATTGGCCCATTTACTATTCTATCAAGTACATACTAGGTATCTCATTTATTGAGTCTTTGGTCTTTGAAGAAATCCTCTTCTTTGAGCCATCTTTGTTGACTTCTTAAGTCTTTATAATTGTTGTGTGGTATGAAATTTGACTAACTTTCTTAAGTCTTTATAATCTTAAATGTCACCAAACGTTTAGTTCAATTGAGAGTAATTGTTATATAAAACCTCTTTAATTTTAGAATGGAGGTGTGAGTATAAAAATAAAAAATAAAAAGAATATTAAATGTCACGAGACATATTTGGTTTACCTCTTAACTAATCATTATTCATATAAATATTTTAGACACACACCACTTTCTATGGCAATTAGCTTTTATTTTATTTATTTATTTATTATTTTTACACTCATGCACATGGGAGAGGTGAAGGGGGGAATAGAACGTCTAATTAGTTGGACTGGCCTTTCAAGGAGCTGGCTTACCACTAAGTTAGGAGATTTAGAAATTCAACAAGCAAAGCAAAATCCAAACCTTAAAAAGAGGAAAAATTGGGTATTTTGCACCAAAATGATTTAAAAAAGCATCAATTTCAATAAAAATTAATGTTTATAGCTTTGGAGTAATGTTACTTAAGATCATTTGTTGCAAAACTACTGTGTCATTCGCCATAAGGAGCACAAAGGAGGAGGCATTAATAGATTGGGCTTATGAATGCTACAAGGAGAAAAGATTAGATAAGATGGTGGAAAATGATGAGGCTAAGGATGACATGGGGAGGGTGGAGAGGTTGGAAATTATTGCAATTTGGTGCATTCAAGAGGATCCTTCACTGATACCCACAATGAAGAAGGTTACACAAATGCTTGAAGGAATGGTTGATGTCTTTGTGCCCCCATGTCCTACCTTGTTTGTCTCTCGTCCTCCACTAATTATCTCTAAGTGTATGTAATATTAGATACTATACTTCTTGCTGTAGAAATTGATGTCAATAAATTTTAATCGAAGCTTTTACATGTTTCGATTGGAAGATTTTAACTTATAAGTTAAGGGGTTTGTTTGTTAGTTATGTGGTCAAAATTAAGAAGATGAATAAAATTACAGTTTTATATTTAAGAGCAAAATAAAAGTCTTATCAATTATTATTTCTTTCAATTTGCCATTAAATATAAGCTTTGAGAATTTCTTTGTATATACTAAAGATGACAACTCTTTAGTGAATGAAAATCCAAAAAATGATAGATTATTACTTCATAAAGATTGATTTGTCGTGAATCACATAAATTTTTGGTATTTATTTGTATTTGCTATGTATTATTTACTAGATGATCTGCACTAAGCTCCCAACAACAGTTATGAGAATCCTGTTATCTCCCAAAACATCAGAAGAAGCAAGAGGAGGCAGGCATTGATAAAGGAGACAGTTAGGGAGGTGGCTTCCGAGTGGAGGAGGGAGCATGAGTGTGCTGTTAGCCATTCATGTTGTCATGTCTATAGCCGAATATGAATAATGCTACTCCAAATAGTATAAACAATTTAGCTCTCTTGACAAAGATCATCATCCATTGGACAAAACCAAGTGTTAATCTCATTATTTTAATTATCGTAACTCAATGAGTTTTATCCTTTCTTAATATAACCAACTTGTAACAAGGGTTGTAATTTTTAATGCCCCCTTCACTCTAAGCTTGAGAACGCCGCAAAAATTTTATACTCCACAAGCATGGGACAATTTATTCATATTAGAGAATTCCAAGACAAAAATTTAAACAACATAGGACATATACAATTTTCACGTTGGCTAAACTCTCTCTCTCTTCTCAGATAGCTTAGCTGCTTCATTGATTTCTGTAAATTTCCTTCATGACTTATTAAAATCCCACCTTATTAACATATTTCCAATCTCAATGAATTAAAGTTAGAACTGGACGGTGGCCGGAAAACCGTGAAGAGTTGCGGCAAGGGAGGAAGAAAGAGGTTAAACAAAAATATGATTTTATTGATGATTCTCGTCTTACTTACAAACCTAATCAAAAAATTGGTTTAGACAAGTTTTAATCAAAATTAGAATTAAAAGAAAACAACCTGTGCGAAAGAGGCGGCGCTGGGCGTGAAGCGACGCAGCAAGACGGCATAATTAGCGGTGAGTATGTTATCTTTTGCTCCTAGAAGAGCAAGACTTTATCATGCAATGCGACTACTTAGAGACACCACCAATAGACAAATAAGGTTCTAATCAAGTCGACCTTTTTGAACTTGAATTACATAATTGAATGGTTCCTAATAATAGGAACTACTTTTTGTTATGAACTGGTAAAATATCACAATTTCTACGGTGTTTTGAGATGAAAGTAGAGCTATGTTTGATTAATCAATAATCAACCACTTGGTCCACATGGAAAATTAAAAAATACTTGAGTACAAATTTCCATTTAGATTTGTGTTTATTATGATTGATTTGAATTTTTTTTTCACTTTTTACTTTCATGCTTTCTTTTATAAATAACATTGAAAGAATATACCAACTACAACAAAAAATATATAAAAAATAAAAACCAATTTAAGAGTTCAATCTCTTACTTTTTTTATGGGCAATCATAAGTTTCATACAAACCAAAAATAAAAAATTGTTATTAGATTTGAAAAGGTTCGATGATTTTTCTAAGAGGAATAATGGTCCTGTATTTGGACATAAAGAATGAAATCTTAAAAAATAGTCAATAAACACCGAAATCAGTGGTGAGTAGATGTTGCTTAGGACATTTTTTGTCTCAAGTTTGATACCTTGAAGCTATTTGAGTGAGTGTGTGAGCTTAATAAAAAATAAAAAATCTTTAAAGAAAGGAATTCTCTAATATACCCAATTATCTTGTTTTAGGATCTTCACACACTATTTCAGATTATCAGTTTCTCCCAGTTTTGGAACATCTGCTTGTATTTATGTATGTCCCTAGCCCCTTTTCTATGAAATATGTACAAGGTATCTCATTTATTGAGTCTTTGGCCTTTGATGGACTTACCTTCTTTGAGCCACCTTTCTTGACATTTTGAGTCTTATAATTGTTTAGTAGTATGAAATTTCACTAACTTAAAGAATCTTAAATGTGGTGAGACATATTTGGATTACCACTTAACTATTCATTACTTCCCACATGTTCCAAGTTCTAGATTTAGAAATTCTTTTGCTACATGCAGATATGATACACTGTGCTTAGCAATAATCAAATACCGCTTCAAGTAAAGTCTACTGCTTGTCCGATGCTAGCGGGAAAGTTCCTTGAAGCTGCATTCGAGATATCGCAAGAGCTTCGAGAAAGCTCCAGAATTCAGACAAGCCTTTTTATTTTAACGCTAAGGTTCAATGCATGCTTCTGAGTCATGAAACTTGACCCAGATTTCAGTTTAGTCACCCTATCCATCCTAATCATAACAGACCCAGATAGCCAAAAGTCACCCAGGATCAATCAAGGGGATCTCTTTTTCAAATTCCTGCAACTTGAGACATTCACATCTGGAACAACCTTCCGTATTGGAAGGTCGAAGCTTGAAAGTTATGTCGTGGAATATGGAATAGGAAAAGTCCGAACCCTGTTTCTTGAGAAATCAGCTTAAATGAAAGCCTTGGCTCTGTACAAGATGCTCACAAAGGAATCGGTGCAAAGAAGCTCGTTCCAAGGAAGAGTATGCAGACTATATTCCATTTTATAGTCAATGTTAAATATGGTTTCATGACTGCTTGGTATCTGATGCACGCTCTGAATCAAGTGCAGGGTCAGCACCGCCCGTCTTCACTGGGTTGGTTTTGTCAACATTCCTTGTAAAAAGAATTTATATCTGCCTCTGTTCATATCTCATTAATGAGTCTTCGGTCTTTGATGAATTGATCTTCGTGGGCCACCTGTGTTAATGATTAGAGTCTTTGCAGTACAGGGAAAGGCGTTCGGCATGTGTAAGATATTTGTTTGTGGAGACCACGAGTCAGATGTTTGTGGTGAGACTGGAATCTTTGTTGTTGTATTTTGACGTTATATCATAAAGAATGGGAGCCACGCAGACGGGTTTATTGCGTAAAATTATAAGTTTCAGCACCCTTTTGATATTATAGGTGTTAACGTCCCTTAGATGCTAAAGGTCTCAGTGCCCTTTAAATGTTGAATCTTTACCTTTACCATCATGCAAAATCTTAAGCAAGCCACCAAGTTACAATTAGCCTTTGCAACAAACCAAGAAAATAATCCTAACATCGCCCTATATTGACACAAAAATGAAATGAAATTTCTAAAAAAAGAGAGAATTCTGTCGTTTATCCAATTATCTTGTTTTATGATCTTCGCAAACTATCTACAACTAGCAATTTCCCCCACTGGTGGAACACCTATTACTGAACAAAGTAATAAACACGATGACAACAGAGTGATGTTGGAACCGTGTTATTTGAATATCCTTCATGCTATCTTCTGATTCTCCGCGGTTCCAAGGCTTCACCACAATTAATGAGTTGTGTAGCAAAGTGCTTGCATGGCAAGTTGATGGGCTGCCATCTTGGACGTTTGGCGCTTCCAGGGTTATCACTTGTTTGAATATCGGCCGAGGTAGGCTCTTTACTCTTACAGCTTGACTGCTCGGTATCTGTTTCACATTCTAAATCAATTGCAGAGTCTGCACGTTCTGTGTCCACTAAGTTGGTTTGGTCAACATTCTTTGCCTAAGAAAAATTCGAAGCTGTCCCTGTTCATATCTCATTGAGAGTTTGATCTTTCATGAATTGATCTTCTTGGGCCACCTGTGATGACTTTCTAAGTTCTGTAATGATCGAGTGGTGTGAAATTTGACATATTTGTGCCGAACATCATAAGACGATGATCGTGATGAAATTGGTAGTTGGACATGAAGGACTCTTGGAGAAGAGCATAAAACCGAGAATATGCGGGGGATTCTCGAGGACAATATGGGAGACTTCAAGTTGTCGCGGAGCATGACATGTTGATTCTCAATGTATTCTGAAAGGCGAAGTGCAAACACAAGCTCCTTTGGAGATAAGTACGTAGATGCGGTCAAAGAATTGAAAAGAAAAAGACAAAGGAACTTGACACATATTTCAGTTTAGTCACTTGTCCATCTGATATGTCTACATTGCGAAATAATTTTTGTATTAGAATTTCTCATATTGTTGGTAATCTTTTGTAGAATTAACTATATATAAAAGTATTATATTATTTCTTACAAGGTGGATTTGAAGAAAAAATTAATATTTTAACACCATATTGAAGTTCACTATTTAAGTCACTAAATCTTGCTATGACCTATAATTCAAGTACGTGATTTTTCTTATCTTATCACTAATGAAGGGAGAGTGTAGTAATCTTAAATCACTTGTAACAGGATGTAAAATTCTCTCTATATATGAAAAAGTTATTCCCTTATGAGTTAGTTTCAAAGATAAAATGAAGTCTTTAAGGATTTATGGTATTATGCTTCTTGAAGAGGCATCCACATCTGGAATAACCTTGCGTATTGGAAGGTCGAAGCTTGAGTTATATTTTCTTTTATTAGTGGAGGTGCGACGACTTGGACAGAAGACTTTGTGCTCTGAAGTCTTGAATATACCAGGTAGTTAAGCACCGTTTTGTTTACTCAACCCCCTGAAAACTCAAAACCCGAAAGCATTTCCATCTATATATGTCGTTCTGGGTTCTTTCTTTGCCACAAACTCATATTCATGCAATGTCTTCTCTGAGTTCTCCTCTTTTGTGTTCTCTGTTGCTTCTGCTTCTTCCTCTCCTACCCACTGTTTTCACCTTCAGCAAAGAAGACTGTCAGTCAGCACCGGCACCATTGCTTGCACGGAAGGAATCTTTACCATGGACGTCTCCTTTAGGTGAATTTGCCTTGGGATTCCACCCTCTTGATGATCAGAAGCATTTCCTGCTTGCAGTCTGGTTTAATGAAGTGGAAGATCCAACTATAGTTTGGTCTGCAAATAGTGACAAACCAGCACCACCGTCATCTAAATTTGAGCTGAATAGCGCTAGAGTGTTTGTACTTAGTGATCCAAACGGCAAGGAGTTATGGAGGGCTCAAACCAACGGCAGCATATCCGCTTGTGCAGTTATTCTGGACACTGGAAACTTTGTGATTCTGGGCGAGAATTATAGTCCGGTATGGGAAAGCTTCAAACTGCCTACTGATACAATCTTGCCTGGCCAGATACTGCGCATGCCGGCCATCCTCAAGGCTCGGCGGTCGAAGACAGATTATGCTGCTGGGAATTTCCAGCTCTCTTTGCAGGAGGATGGCAACGTGGTGCTTTATTTCATTCGTACGCCAGATGAAAGCGACGTTAGAGCTTATTGGGCGACCGCCGACACAATCAATTGGAAATCACAGCTGATCCTAGACGAGGCCGGGAGAATTTACATTAAAGATGAGAACATGTCGAGCATCCATAACATTACAAGAGACGAAAGCGCACACCAAATGTTCTACTACATGGCTAGGATTGATGATGACGGAATCTTCAGATTATACAAACACCCCAAAAGGGAGGACAATGCATGTGATAGGAGCTGCAGTTTATCATGGGCTATCGTGCAAGAGATTCCTGAAGACATTTGTATTTCCTTCTATGGTTATGGCAATGGAGGTGGCTGGTGTGGATATAATAGTATTTGTGCAAAGAAGAACGGTAGAATATCACTCTGCTCGTGCCCCCCAAGGTACACTTTTTTAGATGCATCGGACCCCGAGAAAGGGTGTAAACCAGATTTTCCACTTCCCACTTGCCAGGCTGATGGATGGGAAACAAGCAACGAGTCAGTAGATTTTATAGAAATTCCAAACACTAATTGGCCATATGCCGATTATGATTCTCGTAAAGGGCCATGGATCAATGAGGAGTCTTGTAAACAATTATGCATTGATGATTGTTTCTGCGCTGCGATCACTTATATCGATCATCAGTGTTGGTTGAAGAGGCATCCTCTAGCAAATGGAGCAACAGATAAAACTATCCGTGAATCAGCCTTCCTAAAGGTTCCTAAAGGAGAACTTAAGATTAAGACGGACCGGTCATCTCTAGATCTCGCCATGGCGGTTCTTCTTGGCAGCTCTGGCTTCCTCAATATCCTTCTTCTCCTTATTGTCTCAGCGGCTCTTTTCTTCATAAAAAAGCAAAAGCAAAGTTCAACAGATGTTGCAAGCACATCCTCCTTGAATGTCAAAAGGTACACATATAAAGAGCTCGAAAAAGCAACTGGTGGCTTCAAACAAATATTGGGTAGGGGTGCTTCCGGAAAAGTTTACAAAGGGGTCCTTTCATCGGATCCCAGGAGATTTGTTGCAGTCAAGATGTTAGAAGGCTTAGCAGAGGAAGGCGAGAAGGAATTCAAGGCAGAGGTGAGTGCGATATGTCAGACCCACCATAAGAACCTGGTCCGTTTGCTTGGCTACTGTGATGAGGGCAACCACCGGCTTCTGGTTTACGAGTACATGAGCAATGGCTCTCTTGCCACCTTCTTGTTTGTTGGGATTTCCAGGCCTCATTGGAACCAAAGAGTGCAGATTGCTTTTGGAATTGCAAGAGGTCTGATGTACTTGCACGAAGAATGCAGCACTCAGATCATTCATTGTGACATAAAGCCTCAAAACATACTCCTAGATGAGAACTTCACACCAAGGATTTGTGATTTTGGATTAGCAAAGCTTTTGTTGGCCGACCAAAGCAAAATCCACACACAAAGAAGAGGGACAATTGGGTATTTTGCACCAGAGTGGTTCAGGAAAGCATCGATTTCAATAAAGGTTGATGTTTATAGCTTTGGAGTGATGCTGCTTGAGATCATTTGCTGCAAAACTAGTGTGTCATTTGCCATGGGGAACGAGGAGGAGTCATTAATAGATTGGGCTTATGAATGCTACAAGGAGAAAAGATTAGAAAAGATGGTGGAAAATGATGAGGAAGCAAGGAATGACATGGGGAGGGTGGAAAGGCTAGTAATTACTGCAATTTGGTGCATTCAAGAGGATCCTTCACTGAGACCCACAATGAAAAAGGTCACACAAATGCTTGAAGGAATGGTTGATGTATTTGTGCCCCCATGCCCTTCTTTGTTTGTCTCCCCTCCACCACTGATTACTTCATTTAAGCATTTTTAATATTTGATATTGTACTTCTTGGTTTAGAAATCAGTTCTAGCGAAAGCTTAGGCTATAGACTGCATGCTTCAATAAGAGTTTTTACATGTTTTAATTGATTCATAAAGACTAATTGCATGCTTCAATAAGAGTTTTTACATGTTTTAATTGATTCATAAAGACTATGTGGTTTGGAAGATTTTAACTTGCTTAGAAGTGAAGGATTTCAATTTTTTAGTTGTAGATTTGAAATCGAAAACATGAATAAAATTATAGTTTCATATTTAACAGCATAATAGCAATTTTATCAATCAGTGTTTCTTCCAATTTGCCTATAAATATATGCTTTGAGAATTTTTCTATAACGTGCTATTTTATAAGTTGCGGACTGCTATGTGTGTATAGGCTTTAGTTGTCCATGGGCTAATTATGTAGTAGTGGGTCCGTTAGAGTAGTAGAGTGGAAGGAGCTTTGCATGTGTAAGATATTTGTTTGTGGAGACCATCTGTCGGATGTTTGTGGTGAGTCTGGAATCTTTGTTGTTGTATTTTGAGGTTGTATCATAGAGAATGAGAAGGCAGACGGGTTTATTGCAGGAAATTACAAGTTTCAGTACCCTTTTGATATTATAATTGCTAACGTCCCTTAGATGCTAAAGGTTTCAGTGTCCTTTAAATGTTGAATTTATACGTTTAACATCATGCGAAATCGTAAGAAGCAGGCCACCAAGTTATAAACCGATGCAAGTCCTTTGCAACCAAAACAACTGATTATTACAAACCAAGAAAATGATCCAAACATCGTCCTATATTTGCACAAAGAATGGAATTTCTGAAAGGAGAGAGAATTCCATCGTTTATCCAGTTATCTTGTTTTATGATCTTCACAAACTATCTACAACTATCAGTTTCTCCCACGGGTGGAACACCTGTTACTGAACAGACAAAGTAATAAATAAGATGACAACAGAGTGATATTGGAACCTTAGTACTTGAAGATCCTTCATGCTTTCCTCTAATTATACATGGTTCCAAGGCTTCATCATGATTCATGAGTTGTGTGGCAAAGTGCGTGCATGGCAAGCTGATGGGCTGCCGTCTTGGACATTTGGCCCTTCCAGGGTTATCACTTGCTTGAATATCAGCCGAGGCAGGCCCTTTACTCTGACAACTTGACTTCTCGGTATCTGTTTCACATTCTAAATCAAGTGCAGAGTCTGCACGTTCTGTGTCCACTAAGTTGGTTTGGTCAACATTCTTTGCCTTAGAAAAATTCGTAGCTGTCCCTGTTCATATCTCATTGAGTGTTTGGTCTTTGATGAATTGATCTTCTTGGGCCACCTGTGTTGACTTTCTGAGTCTTTATAATTGTCGAGTGGTGTGAAATTTGACATAGTTGTGCCGAACATGATGTGGGACGACGATGATCGTGATGAAATTGGTGGTTGGACATGAAGGCCTATTGGAGAAGAGCAGAAAACGGAGGATTTCAGAGGATTCTTGGAGAGAAAACCGGAGAGTTCAAGATTGTCGCAGGGCATGACATGCTTATTTTCGACGTCTTCTAAAAGGCGAAGTGCAAACACAAGCTCCTTTTGGAGATAAGTATGTAGATGCGGTAAAAGAAATTGAAAAGAAAAGGACAAAGAAACTAACCAAGTTCGAGCCATAGAATTTTTTTTTAATAAAAAAAAAAGCTAATAGATATAGTACCCTAACAAATTTTATTAATAACAATAAGATTAGACATAGTAGTTATAACTTGTATAAACATAGAAGACAAGGATTTAATCTAAACCCTAAAAAATGATGAAATATTTACATAGTAGCCTACTGCAAAAAGAAATAAAAAATAAAAATAAATACATTAAATACATTGGGCAGTATATGTACTTAATCCAATGATAACTTATAATTATATAATCCTAACTATTCATTCATGAAAACAGTTAGGCATTGATGTAATGAGCCAAGGTGTTCAAAAAGTCTCACATTCCATACTGAATACTCATAATTAGCAAGACAGTCCACAATTATATTCTCATCTTGATAGACATGTTGCACGTTCATATATGCAGGAATAATGGATACTCTTTTTCTTTTCAAGACTATTTCCAAACGACGTCACTTGGCCTACCTATTCTGTTAATAAAATACTTCAGCTTTGTTTGATTCACTATCTTTTTCGAAGCTTTGGAGCCACTTGCCGGCTTTCCCAATACAAAATACTTATTGAACTCATGGGGTCATGTTAGTCTATATGATGCAACATTGTTTATCAAGGTCAAAGCAAAGCGAAAGAGAGCTTCTCATAAGGTCCAAATAAGAGCTTTGGAAAAGTGAAATGCGCATCAACTGAAGTAACAAGCACCTTTCTTTTAACATCGAGGTTCAATGCGTGCTACTGAGTCATGGAACTTGACCCATATTTCAATTTAGTCACCCTATCCATCTGATATGCCTAGATTGTGAAATATGGTTTGTATTAGAATGTCTCATAATGAAGGCAATCTTTTGTGGAATTATTTATACATAAAAGTATTATGTTATTTCGTACAAGCTCATTTTAAAAAAATAATAATAATATTTTAACATGATATTGAAGTTTATTATTCAAGTCAATAAATCTTATTATAACCTATAATTCAAATACGTGATTTTCCTTATTTTATCACTAATGAAGAAAGAGTATAGTAATTTTCCATATATGGAATAACCTTGTGTGTTGGAAGGGCGAAGCTCAAAAGTTATGCCGTGGGATATGGAATAGGAGAAGAAAATTAAAGTTTGTTGAGGCTTTTGGTTGACTAAGCAAGTAGAACAATGAAAGCATAATTGTGAAGAGCAATAAAGTAGAGATCAATAACAAAAAGGAAGCTAGTAAGTTTAGGGCGGGGGGAAGAGAGAAAAAGAAACTATAACATAAGATGAGAGAGAACTCCGATGTTATGGCCAATAAATTCAAAAGAAAAAAAGAGACAAAGGCATTAAAAAGAATAGATTAAATTCCATGATCACAAGGCCAATGACCCTGTTACAACTATACAAACCATAACATAGCTTTGTGTTGAGTTTGATTGGATTGAGTTAGATTAATTACAACGTTCTACATCCAACCTTCTATTAGGAAAAAATGTGCCTCTACTTGTAGCTAAAAAGAGATTTGTGAAGCTTCCAACGAATTCTTCTTTTGAATTGGAGGATTTTCTTTTACATTAACTTTCAAGTATTTACTTCCACGGTTCATACACCTTCTTTTACATTAACTTTCAAGTATTTACTTTCAATGTTTGATTAGACAAAGCACAACTTCCACAAGTCATGCACTTCACATCAGCTTTCACAGTAATTCTACAAAGAATAATAATTCTAAAAATAGGAAAAGTCCGAACCGCGTTTCTTGAGAAATCAGCTCAAATGAAAGCCTTGGCTTTGTACAAGATGGTCCCAAAGGACTCGGTGCAAAGAAGCCCATTCCAAGGAATAGTATGCAGGCTATATTCCATTTTATGGTCAATGTCAAATATGATTTCATGCTAAGAGATAATACATTTACTAACAAACCCCTAGTAGTGAAGAAGTTTGTGCACAAAGTGTTAACTTAAACTTAAATGCTAATACGATGTTAAGAAATTTGGACAAAAGACTTTGTGGTCAAAAGTCTAGAAAATACAAAGTAGTCATGCACCCGTTTTGTAATAGTTAATCTTCCATAAGAGCTGCTTTGATGTACTCACCCAATTGAAAACTTAGAACCCTCGAGACAGTTCTTTCTATATACGTCGTTTTGGTTCCTTTCTCACCTTAAACCCACACTCATGCAATGTCTTCTCCAATTTGTCTCCATTTGTCTTTTCTCTTGCTTGCGCTTCTTCCTCTCCTACCCATTGTTTCCACCTTCACCCAAAACGACTGTCAAGAAATGCCGAAATCGTTACTTGCACAGAATGGATTGGCACCATGGACATCACCTTCAGGTGAATTTGCCTTGGGATTCCACCATGTTGATGATCAGAAACACTTCTTGTTTGCAGTCTGGTTCAATAACGTGAAAGATCAAACAATAGTTTGGTCTGCAAATGGGACTGAACCAGCACCGTCGTTATCTGAATTTAAGCTGGATAGCAATGGCGAGTTCATACTCAGTGATCCGAACGGCAAGGAGTTATGGAGGGCTCGAACCAACGACAGCAAATCCACTTGTCCAGTTATTCTGGACAGTGGAAACTTTGTGATTCTGGACGAGAACTACAGTCGTATACGGGAAAGCTTCAGACTGTCTACTGATACAATTTTGGCTGGCCAGATACTGCGCATTCAAGACTCCCTCAACACTCGACGGTCAAAGACAAATTATGCTATTTCCACCTCAATTTGCAGACGGACGGCAACCTGGCGCTTTATAATTCTCCTATGCAACATGAAAATATTTATTTGCCTTATTGGGCGACCGACACATGGAACTGGAAATCACATATGATCCTAGACCAGGGTGGCAGCATTTACATCAAAGATAATAACACATCGAGCATCCACAACATTACTCAAGATGAAAACTCAAACCCAATGTTCTATTACATGGTTAGGCTTGATTATAATGGAATCTTCGGATTATACAAACACCCTAAAAGTAATGAGAGTTACAATTTGTCATGGAGTCTTTTGCAGGATAGAATATCAAGTTGCATGTGCCCCCCAAGGTACACTTTTTTAAATGAATCTGACCCCGCGAAAGGGTGTAAACCAGATTTTCCACTGCCCACCGGCCAGACTGATGGATGGGAAACAAAAAACGAGTTGGTAGATTTTCAAGAACTTCCGAATACTAACTGGCCATATGAGGATTACGAAAGTCATTCAGTGGTTAAGATCGACTGGGGAAGTTGTCGAAAATTATGCCTTGTTGATTGGTTCTGCGCTGCATTCACTTATTTCAATCACTACTGTTATTTGAGGAGGCATCCTCTAACACATGGAAAAAGAAGTCCCACTATCAACGAAACAGCCTTCTTAAAGGTTCCTAAAGGAGAAGCTCAAAATAAGAAAGACCGGTCAGCTCTGGTTCTTGTCATGGCAGTTTTTCTTGGCAGCACTTGCTTCCTCAATATCCTTCTTTTTGTAGCAACTTCTGTGGCTATTTTCTTCATAAACAAACAAAAGCGAATTTCGACTGATGTTGCAAGCACATCCGCCATAAGCATCAAAAGGTACACATATAAAGAGCTCAAAAGGCAACCGGCGGCTTTAAACAAATATTGGGTTGTGGTGTTTCCGGAAAAGTCTACAAAGGGGTCCTTACACTGGACGGCAAGAGATTTGTCGAAGTCAAGATTTAGTTGACGTTGCAGAGGACGGTGAGAAGGAATTCAAAGCGGAGGTAAGTGCCATATATCAGACGCACCATAAGAACTTGGTTCGTTTGCTTGGCTATTGTGACGAGGGCAGCCTCCAACTTCTGTTTACGAGTACATGAGCAACGGCTCTCTTGACACCTCCCTGTTTGTTGGGTTCTTGATAACTCTATTTTTATAGAGTTATTTGACCTATTTTTAGGCAATAAACAATGCAATGCTGAGAAAATATTTGAATTCCTCTTTATTTACCTAAATTTGTCTTGTTTATGTAGCATAAGGAGGCATGGAGAAAAAGGGTGAATATGGAGAACCTGAGGCTTATTGTGTGGCAAAATCGTAATATCAAGATCAAGAGAGTCAAGATGAGCTTGGGCTTTGGATAATTGTTATTAGATTTTATTGTTATTGGGTTTTTTAAATAATTAGAAAACCTAATCATATTAGGAGTTCAAAGCCTAATTAAATTAGGAGTTCAAAACCCAATTGTTTTAGGTCTCTAAAACCCCACTTCTACTAAGAGAAGAGATAGGTCTAAACCTAAACCCTATTTAAGAGAAGAGAAGAGGCAAAAGAAGGAAGAGGAGGAAATTGAGCACAACTCAAGAAAGAGGCCAAGAATTCAAGGTTTTCTTGAAGAGAAGACAAAAAGGGTGACAGACTTCTTGTTCTTGGATTCAAGATGCCTTCTTTATTTCCTATTACTATTCTTCCTCATTATTTCTTTATGTTTTAGTTTATTTTTGTTAGAGCTACGATGTAACCTAATTATGATGGTATGAATCTTATGATTATTATGTTTTGCAAGATATTTTATTTATGTGAAGTTATATATTACGGAGTTTAATGCTTTTAGGTGATTAGCTACCACTTAGATAACTTGATTTGCATGTTAGAGACTGACAGGAAATAGCATGCAGTTGCTTCTTGTAATATGCAACCATAAATTAAATATGGATAGACATATACCATATTGTTTGTGTGGCTTTCGGTGTAAACTGGGAATGTTCATAGATCCTAATGCATTTGGTTTGTTTCAATTCACATATAGAGATATAGTGAATTAATGAACTAAATAGGTTTGCTATACCTAGACATAGGATAGTAAATAAATTAGAAAGTTCCGCCATCACATAGATATTATCCTTCTTACAAGCATAAATAATCAATATTAATACCTAGTAATTATGGTGAAATCATATGCTTTAACATATTTCTTGTATTTAGTTTTCTTATATTTAGTTAGTTAATCTATCATCTATCAATTTAGTTTGTTAGATAAATTCTAGGAGTTATTCACCGTTAGTAATTAGTTGGTCTAGTAATCACCAATCTCTGTGGGACGATATCTTTCTTATCATTATATTACTTGTTCGACATGTTCACTTGCATTTAGAATTTCACCGAACAATTCTCCAGGCCTCATTGGGACCAAAGAGTGCAAATTGCTTTTGGAATTGCAAGAGGTCTAATGTACTTGTACAAAGAACCCAAATCATTAACTGCGACAAAAAATCTCAAAACATACTCTTAGACAACAACTTCACCCTAAGGATATCTAATTTTGGATTAGCAAAGCTTTTGTTGGACAAACAAAGCAAAATTCAAACCCAAAAAAAAGGTACAATCAGGTATGTTGCACCGGAATGTTTTAAAAAAGCATCAATTTCAGTGAAGATTGATGTTTACAACTTTGAAGTAATGTTGCTTGAGATCATTTGCTGCAAAACTAGTGTGTCATTTGCCATGGAAAACGAGGAGGAGGAGGCATTAATAGATTGGGCTTATAACTGCTGCAAGGAGAAAAGATTAGAGAAAATGGAGGAAAATGATGAGGAGGCAAGGAATGACTTAGAGAGGGTAGAGAGGTTAGTAATTATTGCAATTTGGTGCATTCAAAATGATCCTTCACTAAGACCCACAATGAAGAAGGTTACACAAATGCTTGAAGGAGTGGTTAGTGCCTTTGTGCCCCCAGGCCCTACCTTATTTGTCTCTCCTCCGCCACTAATTCCTTCATTAAATAGTATTAGTATGTAATATTAGATACTATACTTCTTGCTTTAGAAATAGTTTCTAGTAAAAGTTTAGGCTAGAGATTGCATGCTTCAACTGGAGCTTTTACATGTTTTAATTAGTCCAAAGAGACTAGTGTGGCTTGGAAGATTTAACTTCCTTGAAGTTAAAGCTTTCAATTTGTTAGTTTTGGAGTCAAAATTAAAAACATGAATAAAATTATCGTTTCATATTTAAGAGCAAAATAATAATTTCATCAATTAATGTTTCTACCAATTTTCCTATAAATATAAGCTTTGATAATTCCCGATAACTCCTTGGTGTATGAAAATACAATATGATGGTAAATTACTACCCCGTAAACTTAAAAACTAATTTATCATAAATCACATAAATTTTTAATATTTATTTTTGTTTGTTGTGTATTGTTTGCTACACAATCCGCAATAATCTCCCAACAGTAGGTACAAGAATCTTGTTATCTCCCCAAACCTCAGAGAAGGAAGAAAAGAACCTGGAGTTGATAGAGGAGACAGTTAGGGAGGTGGGCTTCAAGTGGAGGAAAGTGCGTGAGCGTGCACTAATGGGTAAAAGATGATCAAAGTCATTTATCACATAATACTGTCAAAACAACTAAAATTTTATAGTCTTTACTATCAGACATGGCAGACCATTTCTCTTTTTGATTGTTTTCCCCCAGAATAATTCTTGACTGCTAGGTATCTGTTTCACATTCTAAATCAAGTGCAGAGTCGGCATGTTCCATGTCCACTGCGTTGGTTTGGTGAACAATGTTTGCCTAAGAAAATTCATATCTGTCCCTGTTCATGTCTCATTATTGAGTCTTTGATCTTTGATGAATTGATCTTCTTATGAGTTAATTTGAATATCAGCCGAGGCAGGCCCTTTACTCTTACAACTTGCCTGCTTGGTGTCTGTTGCACACTCTAAATCAAGTGCAGGGTCAGCACGGCCCGTGTTCACTGGGTTGGTTTTGTCAACATTCTTTGCGTAAAAAGAATTTATATCTCCCTCTGTTCATATCTCATTAATGAGTCTTTGGTCTTTGATGAATTGATCTTCGTGGGCCACCTGTGTTAACTTTTTGAGTCTTTGCAATTGAGTGGTAGGAGTTCTGCATGTAAAAGATATTTGGTTGCGGAGACCACGTGTCAAATGTTTGTGGTGAGTTTGGAATCTTTGTTGGTTGTATTTTGAGGTTGTATCATAAAGAATAGGAGATAGATAGGTTTATTGCATAAAATTATAAGTTTCAGCGCCCTTTTGATATTACAGGGGTTAACATCCCTTAAATGCTAAAGGTTTCAGTGCCCTTTAAATGTTGAATCTATAGCTTTACCATCATGCAAAATCGTAAGCAAGCCACCAGTTACAACTAGCCTTTCCAACCAAAACAACTTATTATTACAAACCAAGAAAATAATCCTAACATCATCCTATATTTACACAGAATAAAATGAAATTTCTAAAAAAAGAGAGAGTTCTGTTGTTTGTCCAATTATCTTGTTTTATGATCTTTGCAAATTATTTACAACTATCAATTTCTTCCACTGGTGGAACACCTATTACTGAACAAAGTAATAAACAAGATGACAACAGAGTGATGTTGGAACCGTAGTATTTGAATATCCTTCGTGCTATCTTCTGATTCTATGTGGTTCCAAGGCTTCACCACGATTAATGAGTTGTGTAGCAAAGTGCTTGCATGGCAACCTTATGGGCTGCCATCTTGGACGTTTGGCGCTTCCAGGGCTATCACTTGCTTGAATCCGCCGAGGCAGGCCCTTTACTCTTACAACTTGACTGCTCGGTGTCTGTTTCACATTCTAAATCAAGTGCAGAGTCTGCACGTTCTGTGTCCACTAAGTTGGTTTGGTCAACATTCTTTTCCTTAGAAAAATTCGTAGCTGTCCCTGTTCATATCTCATTGAGTGTTTGGTCTTTGATGAATTGATCTTCTTGGGCCACTTGTATTGACTTTCTAAGTTCTGTAATTGTCGAGTGGTGTGAAATTTGACATATTTGTGCCGAACATGATGGGGGACGATGATGATCGTGATGAAAGTGGTAGTTGGACATGGAGGACTCTCGGAAAAGAGTATAAAACGGAGAATTTGCGGGGAATTCTCGGGGACAATATGGGAGACTTCAAGTTTGTCGCGGGACATGACATGTTGATTCTCAATGTCTTCTGAAAGCGAAGTGCAAACACAAGCTCCTTTGGAGATAAGTATGTAGATGCGGTCAAAGAATTGAAAAGAAAAGGACAAAGGAACTTGACACATATTTCAGTTTAGTCACTTGTCCATCTGATATGCCTACATTGCGAAATAATCTTTTTATTAGAATGTCTCATATTGTTGGTAATCTTTTGTAGAATTAACTATACATAAAAGTATTATATTATTTCTTACAAGGTGGATTTGAAGAAAAAATTAATATTTTAACATCATATTAAAGTTCACTATTTAAGTCATTAAATCTTGCTATGACTTATAATTCAAGTAGGTGATTTTCCTTATCTTATTACTAACGAAGGAAGATATAGTAATCTTAAATCACTTGTAACAGGATGTAAAATTCTCTCTATATATGAAAAAAGTATTCCCTTATGAGTTAGTTTCAAAGATAAAATGAAGTCTTTAAGGATTTATGGTATTATGCTTCTTGAACAGGCATCCACATATGGAATAACCTTGCGTATTGGAAGGTCGAAGCTTGAGTTATATTTTCTTTTATTAGTGGAGGTGCGACGACTTGGACGACTTTGTGGTCAGAAGTCTTGAATATACCAGGTAGTTAAGCACCGTTTTGTTTACTCAACCCCCTGAAAACTCAAAACCCGAAAGCATTTTGTTGGAGATACGCGTGCTTAATAGGATTATACGTTCCTTATTTAGGATTATTATTTCCATGTATATTGCATTATTTGGGAAAATATAATTGTGTTAGGTAGAATTATTTTCTTTTAATTCTCTTGTATATTTCCTTTCATGGTTGATCCTCTCATTATATAAGGACACCATATGTAAAGCTTTTACTCAAGCCAATACACACAAAGTTTTCTCCCAACTTGTGACATGGTATCAGAGCATTGCAAGCGCACCAATCACACTAAGGCCACATGTTGGAAATTACATGGACGTCCCAGTGAACGTGACTCCCATGACGTTGATTTTGCGTCCAATGCCGTTATTTCCCGAGATAAATCCACCCAACCTCTTAACGAGGCCCAGATTTCTCAGATTATTCAGGCTTTCCAGCAGATGGGCCAACCTGATAAAATTGCTAGCTTTGGAGGTACTTCTTTTTGCTTTATGAGTTCCATTTTATCCACTGATTGGCTTATTGATTCAGGTGCCAGTGATCACATTATTTGCGATCCACAATTTTTTTCTACCATCCACACCACTCATTCTTCCATGACTGTGCGTCTCCCCACTGGAGATGTCACATCTGTCACCAAAATTGGTGATGTCCACCTCACTCCCACATTTATTCTAAAAAATGTTCTTTATGTTCCCCACTTCCGCTTTAATCTTATCTCCGTTTCTAAAGCTTGTGCCAACAATTCTTGTCGAGCTTTTTTTTATTCTCATTCTTGTTTTTTTCAGGCCCGTTCGACTGGCAAACTGATGGGCTTGGGTAAAGTTCGACAAGGCCTTTATTTTTGGACATCCATTTCAAAATCACATTTTCCCTTATGTACTACTCCCATTTTGGGCACCTTTTGTAATGCGAATTCTCATAATAATAATATTTTGCTTTCCCACCAACGTTTGGGTCATAGCGCCTCTTTCCCTCATCCCTCTTGCCCCGTTTGCCCCCTCGCCAAACAACCTCGCTCTCCTTTTCTCGTCAGCTCCTCTCGTGCTTCCTCCATTTTTTCCCTTCTCCACCTTGACATTTGGGGTCCATATCACTTACCCCACCGTGATGGATCCCGATTTTTCCTTACCATTGTTGATGATTTTTCCCGTGGCACTTGGGTTTTCCTCATGCAATCCAAAACCCAAGTCCTTTTCCACCTCACCCGGTTCTTTACTCTCATACACACTCAATTTCATGCTTCTGTTCAGCGTGTCCGCACCGATAATGCCCGTGATTTCTTCAATCATGCTTGCTCCTCTTTCTTCTCTGACCGTGGCATCCTCCATGAGAGCTCTTGTCCCTACACTCCTCAACAAAATGGCGTTGTTGAACGGAAACATCGTCATCTTCTTGAGGTTGCTCGGGCTCTAAAATACCAAGCCTCTATTCTTGAAAAATTTTGGGGCGATTGTGTGGTCACTACTGCTTACTTGATCAATCGCATGCCTTCTCGGATTCTTGATGGGAAGACACCTTTTGAGCTGCTCTTTGGACGGCCCCCGGATCTTGGCCATCTTCGGGTTTTTGGTTGCCTTTGTTTTGCAACTACTGTTCGGCATCGTGACAAGTTTGCTCCCCGTGCCACTCGGGGTATCTTCCTGGGCTATCCCTCTCTCCAGAAGGGATACCGTGTCTATGATCCTGCCTCAGGTACTTTTTTCATCAGCAGAGATGTTATTTTCCACGAAGCTATTTTTCCCTTTCAGGATGACTCTCCAGCTGGTTCTTCAGCCACACCGCCGGTGCCCTCTCCGCAATTTTTGGCTGATGACCCAGTTCCCATGCCTCCCCCAATCCTTCTTCTAGGGCCCCCTGGCTCTCCCTCTCCTACTACCCATCCCACCCCTGCCCCCCCTCCTGCTGCACCTCCCATCGCTGCGCCCTCTCCTAATGCCCTTCCGACCCCTCCCTCCTCTCCTATCCTCCCTAGCCCTCTTCCTAACCATACCTCCTTGGACTCCTCTCTCCCTTCCCCTATTCTAGATCCTGTTTCTAACGATTCCTTGGCCATTGTCCCTTATATACCCCCCCCGGACCCTCCCGTGTCTGCTCCCCACCCCGCCCCTCGGCGATCTGGCCGGGCCACCCATCCTCCTACCTGGACCCAGGACTACATTTGCTCCACCTCCTTTACTCCTAGCTCTCACTACCCCATCTCCTCCTATGTCAGTTTTGCTCACCTCTCTCCGGATCACCTTTGTTGCATCAATCGGATCTCTGCTGAGGTGGAACCTTCCTCTTACCATGAGGCTGCCTCTGACCCTCGCTGGCAGCAGGCCATGGAGGCTGAACTTCATGCACTTGCGGACAATCGCACTTGGGATGTTGTCCCTCGTCCTCCTCATCGTCGTCCTATTGGTTGCAAGTGGGTCTACAAGATGAAGCACCGTGCTGATGGATCTGTTGAGCGCAACAAGGCCCGCCTGGTTGCTAAGGGCTACACTCAGAAAGAAGGTTTTGATTATCATGATACCTTCTCTCCTGTCGCCAAAGCCGGTACTGTTCGCTCCTTTCTGGCCATTGCTGCCCTCCGTGACTGGTCTCTACATCAGATGGACGTCAACAACGCTTTTCTCCATGGTGACTTAGATGAAGAAATCTACATGGATCTTCCTCCGGGATTACGCAGACAGGGGGAGTCTAGAGTTTGTCGTCTCCGTAAATCCCTATATGGTCTCAAGCAAGCTTCCAGACAGTGGTATGCAAAGTTCACAGCTGCTCTACTCTCGGCGAACTTCCGACAATCTCGCCATGATTATGCTCTTTTCACTTGGAGACAGGGTAATTCCTCTATCTATTTACTCATATACGTGGATGACATCTTAATCATGGGCAACAATCTTTCGGCTATTGATCGGTTTAAGTCTTATCTTCACTCCACCTTTCACATCAAGGACCTTGGACCCCTTAAATACTATTTGGGTATTGAGATTGCACGATCAGAAAAAGGGATTTGTCTCAGTCAACGAAAATTTGTTCTAGAAATCCTCTCTGATGCTGGCCTATCCGGTTGCAAGCCAGCTGTCATTCCCTTTGAACAGAATTTGAGCCTCACTACACCGGAATATGATACCGGGACATCATCCCCTGACAAGGACCAGTTACTTAAGGATCCTTCTAAGTATCAACGCTTAGTAGGAAAGTTCATCTATCTCACCATGACAAGGCCAGATATCTGTTATGCGGTCCACATCCTCAGTCAGTTCATGCATGCACCGAAGCAATCTCACATGAATGCCGCCCTCAAAGTTGTTAAGTACTTAAAGGGATGCCCCGGTCTTGGACTTCTATTATCTAGAAATTGCAGCATGGAAATGAAGGCATATTGTGATACTGACTATGCCACATGTCCTATGAGCCGTCGATCGACTACAGGTTTCTGCATTAAGTTAGGTAATTCCCTCCTTTCTTGGAAGACAAAGAAGCAATCTACTGTTTCCCTATCATCTGCTGAATCAGAATATCGAGCAATGGCAAAAACGACTTGTGAGGTCATATGGTTAAGAGGACTATTGCGTGATCTTGGTATACGATTGAAAGGTCCCACCTTATTATTTTGTGACAACGATGCAGCCTTGACACTTTCAGCAAACCCTATAGTTCATGAAAGGACCAAACATATTGAAGTCGATTGCCACTTCACAAGAGACAAGATTCAAGAAGGAGTTATCAAGACCCGTGAAATAAACACTACAGAACAACCTGCCGACATATTCACAAAGGCTCTTTGTCAACGACAACACACGTATCTACTTAACAAGCTTGGCGTGTTCGATGTCTATAGACCTCCAAAACCACCAGCTTGAGGGGGAGTGTTGGAGATACGCGTGCTTAATAGGATTATACGTTCCTTATTTAGGATTATTATTTCCATGTATATTGCATTATTTGGGAAAATATAATTGTGTTAGGTAGAATTATTTTCTTTTAATTCTCTTGTATATTTCCTTTCATGGTTGATCCTCTCATTATATAAGGACACCATATGTAAAGCTTTTACTCAAGCCAATACACACAAAGTTTTCTCCCAACTTGTGACACATTTCAATCTATATATGTCGTTCTGGGTTCTTTCTTTGCCACAAACCCATATTCATGCAATGTCTTCTCTGAGTTCTCCTCGTTTGTGTTCTCTGTTGCTTCTGCTTCTTCCTCTCCTACCCACTGTTTTCACCTTCAGCAAAGAAGACTGTCAGTCAACACCGGCACCATTGCTTGCACGGAACGAATCTTCACCATGGACGTCTCCTTTAGGTGAATTTGCCTTGGGATTCCACCCTGTTGATGATCAAAAACATTTCCTGCTTGCAATCTGGTTTAATAAAGTGGAAGAGCGAACAATAGTTTGGTCTGCAAATGAAACAGTTCCGTCATTATCTGAATTTAAGCTGAATAGCGCTGGCGAGTTCGTAGTCAGTGATCCAAATGGCAAGGAGTTATGGAGGGCTCAAACCAACGGCAGCATATCCGCTTGTGCAGTTATTCTGGACACTGGAAACTTTGTGATTCTGGGCGAGAATTACAGTCCGATATGGGAAAGCTTCAAACTGCCTACTGATACAATCTTGCCTGGCCAAATACTGTGCATGCCGGCCATCCTCAAGGCTCGCCGGTCGAAGACAGATTACGCTGCTGGGAATTTCCAGCTCAGTTTGCAAGAGGATGGCAACTTGGTGCTTTATATAATTCGTATGCCAGATGAAAGCGACGTTAAAGCTTATTGGGCAACCGGGACAATGAACTGGAAATCACAGCTGATCCTGGACGAGGTGGGCAGCATTTACATCAAAGATGAGGTGAACACATCAAGAAAATCCAGCATAGCTCAAGATGATAACTCAAACCAAATGTTCTAGTACATGGCTAGGATTGATGATGACGGAATCTTCAGATTATACAAACACCCCAAAAGGGAGGACAATGCATGTGATGGGAGCTGCAGTTTATCATGGGCTCTCGTGCAAGAGATTCCTCAAGACATTTTTATAGACTCCTATGGTTATGGCAATGGAGGTGGCTGGTGTGGATATAACAGTATTTGTGAAAAGAACGTCAAAACATCACTCTGCTCGTGCCCAACAAGGTACACTTTTATAAATGCATCTGACCCCCAGAAAGGGTGTAAACCAGGTTTTCCACTTCCTAGTTGCCAGGCTGATGGATGGGAAACAAGCAACGAGTCAGTAGATTTTATAGAAATTCCAAACACTAACTGGCCATATGCCGATTATGATGCTCGTAAAGGGCCATGGATCAATGAGGAGTCTTGTAAACAATTATGCACTAATAATTGTTTCTGCGCTGCGATCACTTATAAGGGTCATGAATGTTGGTTGAAGAGGCATCCTCTGCAAAATGGAGTAACACATAAAACTATCCTTGAATCAGCCTTTCTAACGGTTCCTAAGGGAGAACTTATGAATAAGAAAGACCGGTTAAGTTCGGATCTTGTCTTGGCAGTTCTTCTTGGCAGCTCTGGCTTCCTCAATATCCTTCTTCTCATTATTGGCTCAACGGTTCTTTTCTTCATAAAAAAGCAAAAGCAAAGTTCAACAGACGTTGCAAGCACATCCTCCATGAATGTCAAAAGGTACACATATAAAGAGCTCGAAAAAGCAACTGGTGGCTTCAAACAAATATTGGGTAGGGGTGCTTCCGGAAAAGTTTACAAATGGGTCCTTGCATCGGATCCCAGGAGATTTGCAGTCAAGATGTTAGAAGGCTTAGCAGAGGAAGGCGAGAAGAATTCAAGGCAGAGGTGAGTGCGATATGTCAGACCCACCATAAGAACCTGGTCCGTTTGCTTGGCTACTGTGATGAGGGCAACCACCGGCTTCTGGTTTACGAGTACATGAGCAATGGCTCTCTTGCCACCTTCTTGTTTATTGGGATTTCTAGGCCTCATTGGAACCAAAGACTGCAGATTGCTTTTGGAATTGCAAGAGGTCTGATGTACTTGCACGAAGAATGCAGCACCCAGATCATTCGTTGTGACATAAAGCGTCAAAAGATACTCTTAGATGATAACTTCACACCAAGGATTTGTGATTTTGGATTAGCAAAGCTTTTATTGGCTGACCAAAGCAAAATCCACACAAAAAGAAGAGGGACAATTGGGTATTTTGCACCAGAGTGGTTCAGGAAAGCATTAATTTCAATAAAGGTTGATGTTTACAGCTTTGGAGTGATGCTGCTTGAGATCATTTGCTGCAAAACTAGTGTGTCATTTGCCATGGGGAACGAGGAGGAGTCACTAATAGATTGGGCTTATGAATGCTACAAGGAGAAAAGATTAGAAAAGATGGTGGAAAATGATGAGGAAGCAAGGAATGACATGGGGAGGGTGGAAAGGCTAGTAATTACTGCAATTTGGTGCATTCAAGAGGATCCTTCATTGAGACTGACAATGAAAAAGGTTACACAAATGCTTGAAGGAATAGTTGATGTATTTATACCCCCATGCCCTTCTTTGTTTGTCTCCCCTCCACCACTGATTACTTCATTTAAGCATTTTTAATATTTGATATTGTACTTCTTGGTTTAGAAATCATTTCTAGCGAAAGCTTAGGTTATAGATTGCATGCTTCAATAAGAGTCTTTACATGTTTTAATTGATCCATAGAGACTAGTGTGGTTTGGAAGATTTTAACTTGCTTAGAAGTGACGGATTTCAATATTTTAGTTATAGATTTGAAATCAAGAACGTAAATATAATTATAGTTTCATATTTAACACCAAAATAGCAGTTTTATCAATTAGTTTTTCTTCCAATTTGCCTATAAATATAAGCTTTGAGAATTTTTCTATAACGTGCTATTTTATAAGTGCGGACTGCTATGTGTGTGTAGGCTTTAGTTGTCCATGGGCTAATTATGTAGCAGTGGGTCCGTTAGAGTAGTAGAGTGGAAGGAGCTTTGCATGTGTAAGATATTTGTTTGTGGAGACCATCTGTCGGATGTTTGTGGTGAGTCTAGAATCTTTGTTGTTGTATTTTGAGGTTGTATCATAGAGAATGAGAAGGCAGACGGGTTTATTGCAGGAAATTACAAGTTTCAGTGCCCTTTTGATATTATAAGTGCTAACGTCCCTTAGATGCTAAAGGTTTCAGTGTCCTTTAAATGTTGAATCTATACGTTTACCATCATGCAAAATCGTAAGAAGCAGGCCACCAAGTTATAAACGGATGCAAGTCCTTTGCAACCAAAACAACTGATTATTACAAACCAAGAAAATGATCCAAACATCGTCCTATATTTGCACAAAGAATGAAATTTCTGAAAGGATAGAGAATTCTATCGTTTATCCAGTTATCTTGTTTTATGATCTTCACAAACTATCTACAACTATCAGTTTCTCCCACGGGTGGAACACCTGTTACTGAACAGACCAAGTAATAAATAAGATGACAACAGAGTGATATTGGAACCGTGGTACTTGAAGATCCTTCATGCTATCCTCTAATTATACATGGTTCCAAGGCTTCATCATGATTCATCATGAGTTATGTGGCAAAGTGCGTGCATGGCAAGCTGATGGGCTGCCGTCTTGGACATTTGGCCCTTCCAGGGTTATCACTTGCTTGAATATCAGCCGAGGCAGGCCCTTTACTCTGACAACTTGACTGCTCGGTGTCTGTTTCACATTCTAAATCAAGTGCAGAGTCTGCACGTTCTGTGTCCACTAAGTTGGTTTGGTCAACATTCCTTGCCTAAGAAAAATTCGTAGCTGTCCCTGTTCATATCTCATTGAGTGTTTGGTCTTTGATGAATTGATCTTCTTGGGCCACCTGTGTTGACTTTATGAGTCTTTCTAATTGTCGAGTGGTATGAAATTTGACATATTTGTGCCGAACATGATGTGGGACGACGATGATCGTGATGAAGTTGTTGGTTGGACATGCAGGACTCTTGGAGAAGAGCAGAAAATAGAGGATTTCAGAGGATTATTGGAGAGAACGGGAGAGTTCGAGATTGTCGCAAGGCATGACAATTTTTATTCTCGACGTCTTCTGAAAGGCGAAGTGCAAACACAAGCTCCTTTTGGAGATAAGTATGTAGATGCGGTAAAAGAAATTGAAAAGAAAAGGACAAAGAAACTGACTTCGAGCCATAGAATTTTTTTTTAAATAAAAAAAAGTCAATAAATATGTTACCCTAACAAATTTTATTGATAACAATAAGATTATACATAGTGGTTATAACTTGGATAAGCATAGAAGACAAGGATTTAATCTAACCCCTAAAAAATGACGAAATATTTACATAGTAACCTACTGTAAAAAGAAATAAAAAATAAAAATAAATACATTAAATACATCGGGCAGTATATGTACTTAATCCTATAATAACTTATAATTATATAATCCTAACTATTCATTCATGAAAACAGTTAGGCATTGATGAGACAATGAGCCAAGGTGTTCAAAAAGTCTCACATTCCATACTAAATACTCATAATTAGCAAGATAGTCTACAATTACATTCTCATCTTGATAGACATGTTGCACATTCATATATGCAAGAATAATGGATACTCTTTTTCTTTTCAAGACTATTTCCTTAATGTAATTGGACCAACCAAACAGCGTCATTTGGCCTACCTATTATGTTAATAAAATACTTTAGCTTTGTTTGATTCACTATCTTTTTCGAAGCTTTGGACCCACTTGCCGGCTTTCCCAATACAAAATACTTATTGAACTCATGGGGTCATGTTAGTCTATATGATGCAACATTGTTTATAAAGGTCAAAGCGAAGCGAAAGAGAGCTTCTCATAAGGTCCAAATAAGAGCTTTGGAAAAGTGAAATGCGCATCAACTGAAGTAACAAGCACTTTTCTTTTAACATTGAGGTTCAATGCGTGCTACTGAGTCATGGAACTTGACCCATATTTCAATTTAGTCACCCTCTCCATCTGATATGCCTAGATTGGGAAATATGGTTTGTATTAGAATATCTCATAATGAGGGTAATCTTTTGTGGAATTATTTATACATAAAAGTATTATGTTATTTCGTACAAGCTCATTTTAAAGAAAAAAAACAATATTTTAACATGATATTGAAGTTTATTATTCAAGTCAATAAATCTTATTATAACCTATAATTCAAGTATGAGATTTTCCTTATTTTATCACTGGTAAAGACTCGTGTGGGATTCCCTACAAAGTAGAGGTCCTGGGTTCAAAGCATGTTGGTTGCATTCTTGACATGAAATGGGCAAAATGCTTTGGGGTGAGTGTTGGGCCCTCCAGTTTGAGCCACCATGCAAGTGGTGGGGGTTCTGGGTCATAAAAAAGCCCCAGACCCCAGATCCCGTGCCCTCCCCCCCTTGCACCCCCATCGCACCGCACCCCCCTGCCCAGCCCTCTCCCTGATTCCTCCGCCCCCCTATCGTTCCCCCATCCCCCATCGCCCCCCCCCCCCACCCTACCGTCTCGTCCCTTTGCCCCGTCCCCAGACTCTCTGTCGTTCCCAGATCCCATCGCTCCCCCCCTCCCCCCATCGCACCCCCATCGCGTGGTCGCCGGCGGAAGGCAAAGCTGGTCGGTAGGAGGTAGAGCAGGTCAGCGGGAGACAAGATCTTGATGGCTGATCGCTGGTTTTCCTAGGCTCGGAGGTAAGTGTAGTAATAAAATAATAAAAAAAAAAGAGTATAAAAAAAATCTGCATATTAGATTATAATTGGAATAGACTATGCTGGAGTGAGTGTTGTTTCTGTGTTTTTTATTTTTCTATTTTATTTTTATGTTTTATATTGGATTTGCAATTTGGAAGTAGAAGTTGGTGTAGTGAGTGTTAGGTGTGAATTTTGTTGTTCGTGGTTTGTTTTGATTTATTGATTGTTTAGTTAAGATATTTGTTTTGGAGTGATAAGAAGAGGATATACCTACCAAAAGCCATGTTTCTATTAAATTAAGTTAAAGGGATTTTAAGTAGATTGTTGGTAGAAGAAGGCAGAATCTATCAGGTCTATATACTGAGTAGATCATGAACTTTTGGTACATCTTACCAAAATCCTGCCTATCAAATTAGTTAATTACTAAGTTGGTAACTGCTGATGGTCAAGGATTTCCAAAGGATAGACCCAGAGAGTGCTGAGTTTGAGAGAAGAGAGAAAAGGAAAATAAGGAAACTTGAAGATTGTTGGAAATCTTTAGGAGAAAATAATGATACATAAGTTAAAATAATGAAATCTGGACGAATAACCCTTGCAAATAGGAACATGGTTAAAGGAAGTATGACCAAGGATAATGTAGCTCAACAGGACAAGGAAAGAATTGAACAAGAAATCCAAGAAAGTTTATTCCAAGGGCCTACAAGAAATAAGGAGGAAAATGAAAGGCTAGAAGAAACAAACAACATTATCTTTAAGGAGAGCTTCGAACATAAAGGAAAACATGAATCTTGGAGTAAGGTTGTAGTAGGAGGATTAGCACAAAATGCTCATATGAAATACCAGCCACCGGTATTAAATGATGGGAAAATTAGAGTTGCCCCTCCTAAGGAAGTTATTGAAGAAGCAAGTAAATTCTATGAAAATTGTGTTGTGGGTTTCTTTTTGGGCTCAAAATTACCATTTTTTGTAGTAAAAGGAATTGTAGAAAACCAATGGGGAAAACAAAGCTTAATAGATATTTCTGCAACAGACAGTGGTTTCTTCTTCTTTAGATTTTCTGATAAACAAAAGGTGGAGGAAGTATTAGAAGCAGGAGTTTGTGATGTGGTAGGAAAACCAATGTTTCTGCAAAAATGGCATAACACTATTAGACTGCAGAAAGAAAAAATCACTTCAATACCAATTTGGATAAAGTTACATAATGTCCCACATGCTCTATGGGATGAGATTGGTATGAGTTATGTAGCTAGTGCTGTTGGAAAGCCACTATACATGGATAAAGCTACCAAACATAGACAGAGGATATCATATGCAAAAGTATGTGTTGAAATAGATACAAAGTGTTCTCTACCAACTTCATTTGAAATTGACATGGGAAATGGTGCTATTTTTGAGGTAGGAGTGGAGTATTGTTGGTTACCTGAAATATGCAAGAAATGTGATTGCTTTGGACATAAAGAGTGTGTTACAAAGAAAAAAGAGATATGGGTTCCAGTACAAAAGCCATTGAGTCAGACGGAGAACTATGATGAAGGACGTGAGGATAAAGAACATTTGGATAAAGGTAATGAAGATCAAGTTCATGAGGACCAAGGACATGAGGATAAAAGAGATAAGATTGTAAATTCAATAACACATGAAGTTGAATCCACCACAAGTCCAAAAGCCAAATTAGAACAAAGCAATAAAGCAAGTGTGAATGGAAGGGGAAACAAAAGGAGCCCTAAAAGGAATACATGTGAGAAGGACAATACCAGTAATAGATTTAGTGTGTTGATAAATAATCATCAAGAACCAAATGAAGCAAGATGCAATGATATTGTAGGTTTTGAAGGTGTTGAAGGAGAAAACACTATACCCCCAGACAAATGATCATATTCTCATGGAATGTCAGGGGCTTGAATAAAAGTCCTAAACAAAAGGAGGTACGAGAAGTTATCAAGAATGCTAAAGCTGACATTGTCATTCTATTAGAATACAAAATAAAAAAAAAAGATAAAGCACAATGGGTGATAGATTCTCTTTTTCCCCAATGAGGGTTTGTCCACAATTATAGAGATAATGAAAATGGAAGGATTTGGATTATATGGAAAAAGCCACAGCTCAACATCACAGTGCTTAGTAGTTTTAAACAAGTAGTGAATTGTAAAGTGGAAGAGGGACATGAAGTATGGTACTTATCTGTCATCTATGCAGCAAATGCAGCAAATGAACGGAAGGATCTTTGGAGTAACCTCACATAATGTTATAACAGTTATGGAAATGACACTCAATGGCTACTAGTAGGTGATTTTAATACAGTGAGGAATCTAAATGAAAGGGTCAGTGTAGCTAGTAGATGGATAGAAGGAATAGAAGATTTCAACAAGTTCATAAGTGATGCAGAACTTATAGAACCAAACTTTGTAGGACCTCTTCTATCATGGACGAACAAAGGTAAAGGAATAGGGTTCAAAGGCAGTAAATTGGATAGATGTTTGGTAAACCCTAAATGGTTGCAAAGTAATATGGATTTCTCCATTGAATTTAGTACTCCTGGATTGTCAGATCACAGTCCTTGCACTATCAAGGTGGGCAATAATAGACCAAGACAGAAAAAGACCTTTAGATTTTTCAACTTCTGGCCAGACAACCCCCAATTTATGACAATAGTAAAGAATATTTGGCAACAAAGGGTTGAGGGCACTATAATGTACAGAATAATGATAAAGTTGAAGGAAATGAAAAAAGAGTTGAGAAAGCTAAATAGAGAGGAATTTGGAGAACTACCAAGGAAAACAGAGGTAGCAAGGAAGTAGCTACAAATAGCATAAGCAAAGCTCTTTGATGACCCTTCAAATACCCAATTGCGCAATGAAGAAAATGAGTGGTTAGATAAGTTACTACTACATAGCAAGCATGAAGAAATACTACTGAAACAAAAATCAAGGAATAATTGGCTGAAAGAGGGAGATTGTAATAATAAAGTCTTTTTCAGAAGCATGATGAAGAGGATAGCAAAAAACCACATTGTCAAGCTGGAAATAGATGATGGGCAACTTACTAAAGATCCTGAAATGATAAAGAATAAAATTCTAAGTTACTATCAAAACTTGCTAGGGAGGGCAAACAATCTTCAACCATCAGAAACAAGATTAAGAGAGTTATTTCCTATGGAAATTCCAGAAGAGATAAAGAGAAGCCTTATAGCAGATGTTCAAAGAGAAGATATACAAAAGGTCCTTAATACTTTTGGTGATTACAAAGCTCCAGGTCCTGATGGATATAATAGCTTCTTCTTCAAGAAAGCGTGGAGTATTATAGGGAGTGACATAGAAGATGCAGTAATAGCTTTCTTTCAGAGGAGACAGCTACTGCGGAGCATAAATTCAACAGTAATCTCCCTTGTCCCTAAGAAAATTAATGCCACCAATATGAAAGACTTTAGACCAATATCTTGTTGCAATGTGTTGTACAAGATCATATCTAAAATTGTGGCAGAAAGATTAAGTCTAGCTTTGCCTCATTTCATACATCCTTGTCAGACAGCTTTTGTGTCAGGAAGGAACATTAAAGAAAATATTTTGTTATGTCAATAGTTAATACACAATTATCACAAAGATATTCATGGGAAAAGGGTGGCAATTAAGGTTGATATTATGAAAGCATATGATTCAATAGACTGGAATGCAATCCTAAATACTCTGAAAGTTTTGAAGTTCCCAGACAAATTTAGATTGCTGATTGAAAGTTGCATCACTACTGTGGGATATTCTGTGAACATCAATGGCTCTCATACAGGTTTTTTTAAGGGGGCAAAGGGACTTAGACAAGGAGACCCTCTCTCTCCTTTTCTCTTTGTTATTGTGATGGAGATTCTTAACATAATTATACAAAAGAAAGTATCTTCTGGAAGGTTTAAATTTCACTGGAAATGCGTTAAAGAAAAGATCACTCATTTATGCTTTGTTGATGATCTCTTTTTGTTTGCTCATGGAGATATTGAGTCTATATTGTGTTTACTAGATGCTATGCAAGAGTTTGAAGATATAACAGGTTTGAAGATACATCCAGAAAAGTGTCAAATTTTCTTTTTAGGCTTGTCTGAACATGAAAAGGCTCTAATACATGATCATATTCCTATCCAAGAAGGTCAACTTCCCATAAAATACTTGGGAGTGCCATTGATTACTAAAAGACTCTCCAACCTAGATTGTACTATCCTGATAGAAAAGATATTGAGAAGAATTGAAGGTTGGGAGTCTAAGCATATTAGTTATGAGGGGAGACTGCAGCTAGCAAAAAGTGTTTTGTTCTCATTGCAAACATATTGGATGTAAATTTTTCTATTGCCAAAACAGACTCTTTATGAAATTGAAAAAAGGATTAGAACTTTCCTTTGGACAGGTAAATCTAATGGACGATGTATAGCGAAAGTGGCATGGAAAGAAGTTTGTTGGCCTAAAATTTCTGGAGGACTAGGATTGATAGACATTCACACTTGGAATAAGGCGGCAATTGGAAAACTCCTATGGTCTCTTGTGCACCCCAATTCAAACTCTTTATGGGTTAAATGGATGATAACAGAAAATTTGAAGGAAATGAATGTATTAGAAGTTGAGATGAAAGGATCACTAGCTTAGAGTTTTAGGAATATTTTACAAGTAAGAAGTGAACTCACACAACTAGTGACGGACTCAGAATACAATATTGCCAAAAGTTATGTAGCACTAAGAGAGAACAGAGAAGATGCCAAATGGGCAACACTTGTTTGGAAAGGAGTACCAAAGCATAATTTTATATGTTGGATCATTTTAAGAGACAAATTATCCACAGCAGATCGGGTGGCTAAATGGAATAGTTCAGTGGATCTACAATGCAACCTCTACCAACAAGAAGAAGAATCACAGGAACATTTATTTTTTAAGTGCAGGTTCACAAACTACATCTGGAAGGCTTTGTTAGGCATGAATGGATTAACTCGAAGAATTGAACACTGGAGAGCTGAAATATGTTGGATGATCAAGACTGTTAAGAGGAAGAGCTTTACAGCAACTTTGCTTAGTATATCTTTCAAGGCCGTATTGTATCACATTTGGAGCGAAAAGAATAGAAGAAGATTCAGCAATACAAGTCTAGAAAACTCAACCATTATTGCTAAAATCAAGAAGGATGTGAGAGAGAAGATTTCATCTACCAGAGGAGTCAAGCTCACAAATTGTAATAAATTTTTACAAGAGCTTTGGAATTTGCCAAGTGCAATATTTGAGCTTAGATGATGATATTTTGTAATCGAACAATCTTGTAAATTTTTTTACGGGTGATATATAATTTGACCTTTAACCAAAAAAAAAAAAAAAAGAGTATAGTAATTTTCCACATATGGAATAACCTTGCTTGTTGGAAGGTTGAAGCTCAAAAGTTATGCTGTGGAATATGGAATAGGAGAAGAAAATTAGAGTTTGTTGAGTTTTTTGGCTAACTAAGCGAGCAAAACAATGAAAGCATAATTGTGAAGAGCAATAAAGTAGAGATCAATAACAAAAGGACAGCTAGTAAGTTATGGGGGGGAAGAGAGAGAGAGAAAAAAAAAACTATAACATAAGATGAGAGAGAACTCTGATGTTTTGGCCAATAAATTCAAAAGGAAAAAAAGAGACAAAGGCATTGAAAAGAATAGATAAAATTCCATAATCACAAGGCTAATAACTCTGTTACAACTACACAAACCATAATATAGCTTTGTGTTGAGTTTGATTGAATTGAGTTAGATTAATTAAAACATTACACATCTAACCTTCTATTAGGAAAAATTGTGCCTTTACTTGTAGCTCAAAAGAGATTTGTGAAGCCTCCAATGAATTCTTTTTTTGAATTGGAGGATTTTCCTTTACATTAACTTTCAAGTACTTACTTCCACGGTTCACGCACCTTTTTTTACATTAACTTTTAAGTATTTACTTTCAATGTTTGATTAGACAAAACACAACTTCCACAAGTCATGTACTTCACTTTAGCTTTCACAGCAATTCTACGAAGACTAATAATTATAATAATAGGAAAAGTCCAAACCGCGTTTCTTGAGAAATCAGCTCAAATGAAAGCCTTGGCTTTGCACAAGATTGTCCCAAAGGACTCGGTGCAAAAAAGCCCATTCCAAGGAATAGTATGCAGGCTATATTCCATTTTATGGTCAATGTCAAATATGATTTCATGCTAAGAGATAATACATTTACTTACAAACCCCTAGTAGTGAAGAAGTTTGTGCACAAAGTGTTAACTTAAACTTGAATGCTAATACGATGTTAAGAAATTTTGACAAAAGACTTTGTGGTCAAAAGTATAGAAAATACGAAGTAGTCATGCACCCGATTTGTAATAGTTAATCTTCCATAAGAGCTGCTTTGATGTACTCACCCAACTGAAAACTTAGAACCCTCAAGACAGTTCTTTCTATATACGTCGTTTTGGTTCCTTTCTCACCTTAAACCCACACTCATGCAATGTCTTCTCCAATTTGTCTCCATTTGTCTTTTCTCTTCCTTGTGCTTCTTCCTCTCCTACCCATTGTTTCCACCTTCACCCAAAATGACTTTCAAGAAATGCCGAAATCGTTACTTGCACAGAATGGATTGGCACCATGGACATCACCTTTAGGTGAATTTGCCTTGGGATTCCACCATGTTGATGATCGGAAACACTTCTTGTTTGCAGTCTGGTTCAATAACGTGAAAGATCAAACAATAGTTTGGTCTGCAAATGGGACTGAACCAGCACCGTCGTTATCTTAATTTAAGCGGATAGCAATGGCGAGTTTGTACTCAGTGATCCGAACGGCAAGGAGTTATGGAGGGCTCGAACCAACGACAGCAAATCCACTTGTCCAGTTATTCTGGACAGTGGAAACTTTGTGATTCTGGACGAGAACTACAGTCGTATAGGGGAAAGCTTCAGACTGTCTACTGATATAATTTTGGCTGGCCAGATACTGCGCATTCAAGACTGCCTCAACACTCAACGGTCGAAGACAAATTATGCTATTTCCACCTCAATTTGCAGACGGACGGCAACCTGGTGCTTTATAATTCTCCTATGCAACATGAAAATATTTATTTGCCTTATTGGGCGACCGACACATGGAACTGGAAATCACATATGATCCTAGACCAGGGTGGCAGCATTTACATCAAAGATAATAGCACATCGAGCATCCACAACATTACTCAAGATGAAAACTCAAACCCAATGTTCTATTACATGGCTAGGCTTGATTATAATGGAATCTTCGGATTATACAAACACCCTAAAAGTAATGAGAGTTACAATTTGTCATGGAGTCTTTTGCAGGATAGAATATCAAGTTGCATGTGCCCCCCAAGGTACACTTTTTTAAATGAATCTGACCCCGCGAAAGGGTGTAAACCAGATTTTCCACTTCCCACCGGCCAGACTGATGGATGGGAAACAAAAAAACGAGTTGGTAGATTTTCAAGAACTTCCGAATACTAACTGGCCATATGAGGATTACGAAAGTCATTCAGTGGTTAAGATCGACTGGGGAAGTTGTCGAAAATTATGCCTTGTTGATTGGTTCTGCGCTGCATTCACTTATTTCGATCACTACTGTTATTTGAAGAGGCATCCTCTGACACATGGAAAAAGAAGTCCCACTATCAACGAAACAGCCTTCTTAAAGGTTCCTACAGGAGAAGCTCAAAATAAGAAAGACCGGTCAGCTCTGGTTCTTGTCATGGCAGTTTTTCTTGGCAGCACTTTCTTCCTCAATATCCTTCTTTTTGTAGCAACTTCTGTGTCTATTTTCTTCATAAACAAACAAAAGCGAATTTCGACTGATGTTGCGAGCACATCCGCCATAAGCATCAAAAGGTACACATATAAAGAGCTCAAAAGGCAACCGGCGGCTTTAAACAAATATTGGGTTGTGGTGTTTCCGGAAAAGTCTACAAAGGGGTCCTTACACTGGACGGCAAGAGATTTGTCGCAGTCAAGATTTAGTTGACATTGCAGAGGTCGGTGAGAAGGAATTCAAAGCGGAGGTAAGTGCCATATATCAGACGCACCATAAGAACTTGGTTCGTTTGCTTGGCTATTGTGACGAGGGCAGCCTCCAACTTCTGTTTACGAGTACATGAGCAACGGCTCTCTTGCCACCTCCCTGTTTGTTGGGTTCTCTAGGCCTCATTGGGACCAAAGAGTGCAAATTGCTTTTGGAATTGCAAGAGGTCTAATGTACTTGCACGAAGAACCCAAATCATTCACTGCAACAAAAAACCTCAAAACATACTCTTAGACAACAATTTCGTCCTAAGGATATCTGATTTTGGATTAGCAAAGCTTTTGTTGGACAAACAAAGCAAAATCCAAACCCAAAAAAAAGGTACAATCAGGTATTTTGGACCGGAATGATTTAAAAAAGCATCAATTTCAGTGAAGATTGATGTTTACAGCTTTGAAGTAATGTTGCTTGAGATCATTTGCTGCAAAACTAGTGTGTCATTTGCCATAGAAAATGAGGAGGAGGCATTAATAGATTGGGCTTATAACTGCTGCAAGGAGAAAAGATTAGAGAAAATGGAGGAAAATGATGAGGAGGCAAGGAATGACTTAGAGAGGGTAGAGAGGTTAGTAATTATTGCAATTTGGTGCATTCAAAATGATCTTTCACTAAGACCCACGATGAAGAAGGTTACACAAATGCTTGAAGGAGTGGTTAGTGCCCTTGTGCCCCCAAGCCCTACCTTATTTGTCTCTCCTTTGCCACTAATTACTTCATTAAATAGTATTATTATGTAATATTAGATATTATACTTCTTGCTTTAGAAATAATTTTCAGTAAAAGTTTAGGCTAGAGATTGCATGCTTCAACTAGAGCTTTTACATGTTTTAATTAGTCCAAAGAGACTAGTGTGGCTTGGAAGATTTAACTTCCTTGAAGTTAAGGCTTTCAATTTGTTAGTTTTGGAGTCAAAATTAAAAACATGAATAAAATTATAGTTTCATATTTAAGAGCAAAATAATAATTTCATCAATTAATGTTTCTACCAATTTTCCTATAAATATAAGCTTTGATAATTCTCCTGAATTTGCTAAAGACGATAACTCCTTGGTGTATGAAAATACAATATGATGGTAAATTACTACCCCGTAAACTTAAAAACTAATTTATCATAAATCACATAAATTTTTAATATTTATTTTTTTTGTTTTGTATTGTTTGCTACACAATCCGCACTAATCTCCCAACAGTAGGTACAAGAATCTTGTTATCTCCCCAAACCTCAGAGGAGGAAGAAAAGAACCTGGAGTTGATAGAGGAGACAGTTAGGGAGGTGCGCTTCAAGTGGAGGAAAGTGCGTGAGCGTGCACTAATGGGTAAAAGATGATCAAAGTCATTTATCACATAATACTGTCAAAACAACTAAAATTTTATAGTCTTTACTATCAGACATGGCAGACCATTTCTCTTTTTGATTATTTTCCCCCAAAATAATTCTTGACTGCTAGGTATCTGTTTCACATTCTAAATCAAGTGCAGAGTCGGCATGTTCCATGTCCACTGCGTTGGTTTGGTAAACAATGTTTGCCTAAGAAAATTCATATCCGTCCCTGTTCATGTCTCATTATTGAGTCTTTAATCTTTGATGAATTGATCTTCTTATGAGTTAATTTGAATATCAGCCGAGGCAGGCCCTTTACTCTTACAACTTGACTGCTTGGTGTCTGTTGCACACTCTAAATCAAGTGCAGGGTCAGCACGGCCCGTGTTCACTGGGTTGGTTTTGCCAACATTCTTTGCGTAAAAAGAATTTATATCTGCCTCTGTTCATATCTCATTAATGAGTCTTTGGTCTTTGATGAATTGATCTTCGTTGGCCACCTGTGTTAACTTTTTGAGTCTTTGCAATTGAGTGGTAGGAGTTCTGAGTGTAAAAGATATTTGGTTGCGGAGACCACGTGTCAAATGTTTGTGGTGAGTTTGGAATCTTTGTTGGTTGTATTTTGAGGTTGTATCATAAAAAATAGGAGATAGATAGGTTTATTGCATAAAATTGTAAGTTTCAGCGCTCTTTTGATATTACAGGGGTTAACATCCCTTAGATGCTAAAGGTCTCGGTGCCCTTTAAATGTTGAATCTATAGCTTTACCATCATGCAAAATCGTAAGCAAGCCACCAAGTTACAACTAGACTTTTCAACCAAAACAACTTATTATTACAAACCAAGAAAATAATCCTAACATCATCCTATATTTACACAAAGAATAAAATGAAATTTCTAATAATCTTCGCAAATTATTTACAACTATCAATTTCTTCCACTGGTGGAACACCTATTACTGAACAAAGTAATAAACAAGATGACAACAGAGTGATGTTGGAACCGTGGTATTTGAATCTCCTTCGTGTTATCTTCTGATTCTACGTGGTTCCAAGGCTTCACCACGATTAATGAGTTGTGTAGCGAAGTGCTTGCATGGCAACCTCATGGGCTGCCATCTTGGACGTTTGGCGCTTCCAGGGCTATCACTTGTTTGAATCCGCCGAGGCAGGCCCTTTACTCTTACAACTTGACTGCTCGGTATCTGTTTCACATTCTAAATCAATTGCAGAGTCTGCACTTTGTGTGTCCACTAAGTTGGTTTGGTCAACATTCTTTGCCTAAGAAAAATTCGTAGCTGTCCCTGTTCATATCTCATTGAGTGTTTGATCTTTCATGAATTGATCTTCTTGAGCCACCTGTGATGACTTTCTAAGTTCTGTAATGATCGAGTGGTGTGAAATTTGACATATTTGTGCCGAACATCATGGGGGACGACGCTGATCTTGATGAAATTGGTAGTTGGACATGGAGGACTCTTGGAGAAGAGCATAAAACCGAGAATATGCGTGGGATTCTCCAGGACAATATGGGAGACTTCTAGTTGTCACGGGGCATGACATCTTGATTCTCAATGTCTTCTAAAAGGCGAAGTGCAAACACAAGCTCCTTTGGAGATAAGTACGTAGATGCGGTCAAAGAATTGAAAAGAAAAGGATAAAGGAACTTGACACTTATTTCAGTTTAGTCACTTGTCCATCTGATATGCCTAGATTGAGAAATAATTTTTGTATTAGAATGTCTCATATTGTTGGTAATCTTTTGTAGAATTAACTATACATAAAAGTATTATATTATTTCTTATAAGGTGAATTTGAAGAAAAAATTAATATTTTAACACCATATTGAAGTCCACTATTTAAGTCATCAAATCTTGCTATGACCTATAATTCAAGTACGTGATTTTCCTTATTTTATTACTAACGAAGGGAGAGTGTAGTAATCTTAAATCGCTTGTAACGGAATGTAAAATTCTCTCTATATATGAAAAAAGTATTCCCTCGTGTGTTAGTTTCAAAGATAAAATGAAGTCTTTAAGGATTTATGGTATTATGCTTCTTGAACAGGCATCAACATCTGGAATAACCTTGCGTATTGGAAGATCGAAGCTTGAGTTATATTTTCTTTTATTAATGGAGGTGCGACGACTTGGACATAAGACTTTGTGGTCAGAAGTCTTGAATATACTAAGTAGTTAAGCACCGTTTGTTTACTCAACCCCCTGAAAACTCAAAACCCGAAAGCATTTCCTTCTATATATGTCAGTTCTGGGTTCTTTCTTTGCCTCAAACCCACATTCATGCAATGTCTTCTCTGAGTTGTCCTCATTTGTGTTCTCTCTTGCTTCTGCTTCTTCCTCTCCTACCCACCGTTTTCACCTTCAGCAAAGAAGACTGTCAGTCAACACCGACACTATTGCTTGCACGGAAGGAATCTTCACCATGGACGTCTCCTTTAGGTGAATTTGCCTTGGGACTCCACACTGTTGATGATCAAAAACATTTCCTGCTTGCAGTCTGGCTTAATAAAGTGATAGATCGAACAATAGTTTGGTCTGCAAATGAAAAAGTGCCTTCATTATCTGAATTTAAGCTAACTAGTGCTGGCGAGTTCGTAATCAATGATCCAAACGGCGAGTTATGGAGATGGCAGCAAATCGGCTTGTGAAGTTATTCTGGACACTGGAAACTTTGTGATTCTGGGTGAGAATTACAGTCCGGTATGGGAAACCTTCAGACTGCCTACTGATACAATCTTGCCTGGCCAAATACTGCGCATGCCGGCCATCCTCAAGGCTCGCCGGTCGAAGACAGATTACGCTGCTGGGAATTTCCAGCTCCGTTTGCAGGAGGAAGGCAATTTGGTGCTTTATATAATTCGTACGCCAGATGAAAGCAACGTTAGAGCTTATTGGGCGACCGGGACAATGAACTGGACATCACAGTTGATCCTGGACGATGTGGGCAGCATTTACATCAAAGATGAGGTGAACACATCAACAAAATTCAGCATTGCTCAAGATGATAACTCAAACCAAATGTTCTACTACATGGCTAGGATTGATGATGACGGAATCTTCAGATTATCAAACACCCCAAAAGGGAGGACAATGCATGTGATGGGAGCTGCAGTTTCTCATGGGCTCTCGTGCAAGAGATTCCTCAAGACATTTGTATGTACTTCAATAGTTATGGCAATGGAGGTGGCTGGTGTGTGTATAACAGTATCTGTGAAAAGAAGAGCGGTAGAATATCACTCTGTTCATGCCCACCAAGGTGCACTTTTATAGATGCATCTGACCCCAAGAAAGGGTGTAAACCAGATTTTCCACTTCCCACTTGCCAGGCTAATGGATGGGAAACAAGCAACGAGTCAGTAGATTTTATAGAAATTCCAAACACTAATTGGCCATATGCCGATTATGATTATTGTAAAGGGCCACGGATCAATGTGGAGTCTTGTAAACAATTATGCACTGCTGATTGTTTCTGCGCTGCGACAACTTACAAAGGTTATGAATGTTGGTTGAAGAGGCATCCCCTGTCAAATGGAGCAACACATAAAACTCTCCTTGAATCAGCCTTTCTAAAGGTTCCTAAGGGAGAACTTATGAATAAGAAAGACCGGTCAAGTCTGGATCTTGTCTTGGCAGTTCTTCTTGGCAGCTCTGGCTCCCTCAATATCCCTTTTCTCATTATTGTCTCAGCGGCTCTTTTCTTCATAAACAAACAAAAGCGAAGTTCGACAGACGTTGCAAGCACATCCACCATAAGTATCAAAAGGTATACATATAAAGAGCTCAAAAAGGCAACCGGCAGCCTTAAACAAATATTGGGTAGTGGTGTTTCTGGAAAAGTCTACAAAGGGGTCCTTACATTGGATCGCAAGAGATTTGTTGCAGTCAAGATGTCAGTTGACATAGCAGAAGAACGCGAGAAGGAATTCAAAGCGGAGGTAAGCGCCATATGTCAGACCCAACATAAGAACTTGGTCCGTTTGCTTAGCTACTGTGACGAGGGTAGCCACCGGCTTCTTGTTTACGAGTACATGAGCAATGGCTCTCTTGCCACTTTCTTGTTTGTTGGGTTCTTCAGGCCTCATTGGGACCAAAGAGTGCAAATTGCTTTTGGAATTGCAAGAGGTCTAATGTACTTGCACCAAGAATGCAGCACCCAAATCATTCACTGTGACATAAAACCTTAAAACATACTTTTAGACGACAACTTCACCCCAAGGATTTCTGATTTTGGATTAGTAAAGCTTTTGTTGGACAAACAAAGCAAAATCCAAATCCAAAAAAGAGGTACAATTGGGTATTTCGCACCAAAATGGCTCAAAAAAGCATCAATTTCAATGAAGGAAAATGTTTACAGCTTTGGAGTAATGCTGCTAATGATTTACTGCAAAACTAGTGCATCATTTGCCATGGAAAATGAGGAGGAAGAGGCATTAATAGATTAGGCTTATAACTGCTACAAGGAAAAAAGATTAGAGAAAATGGTGGAAAATGATGAGGAGGTAAGGAATGACTTAGAGAGGGTAGAGAGGTTAGCAATTATTGCAATTTAGTGCATTCAAGAGGATCCTTCATTAAAACCCACAATGAAGAAGGTTACACAAATGCTTGAAGGAGTGGTTAGTGCCTTTGTGCCCCCAAGCCCTACCTTATTTGTCTCTCCTTTGCCGATTATTACTTCATTCAATAGTATTAGTATGTAATATTAGATACTACACTTCTAGCGATAGAAATACTTTTCAGTAAAAGTTTAGGCATGATTTAGCTAAAGTGTTTACATGTTTTAATTAGTCCAAATAGACTAGTGTGGCTTGGAAGATTTTAACTTCCTTGAAGTTAAGGCTTTCAATTTGTTAGTTATGAAGTCAAAATTAAAAACATGAATAAAATTATAGTTTCATATTTAAGAGTAAAATAAAAATTTCATCAATTAAAGTTTCTTCTAACTTTCCTATAAATATAAGCTTTGATAATTCCCTTAAAATTGCTAAAGACGATAACTCCTTGGTGTATGAAAATACAATATAATGGTAAATTACTACCCCATAAACATAAAAAGTGATTTATCATAAATCCCGTAAATTTTTAAAATTTATTTTTATTTGTTGTGTATTGTTTGCTACATAATCCGCATTAATCTCCCAACAGTAGGTACAAGAATCTTGTTATCTCCCCCAAACCCTAGAGGAGGAAGAAAAGAACCTGGAGTTGATAAAGGAAACAGTTAGGGAGTGGGCTTTAAGTGGAGGAAGCCAAATGTGTAAAAGATTATCAAAGTCATTTATCACATATATTGTCACAACAACTAAAAGTTTATAGTCTTTACTATCAAACAAGACATGCTGTTAGAAAAGACAAATCTAGTACCCAGTACCCGCGTCGTTCGACCCAGCTCCACGTCCACGACCCAGTTGCATGACCCGACTCCAAGTCCACCGCAAGCGACCCCCAAGCAACTCGTATTATCCCATGGTTCTCTACAAACCCTAGCCACCGCCGACCGACAAACTCGGCCACAATCTTTCTCCGATTCACCATGTAAATGATGTAATTTCCTTCCATATTTGTTCACCTTGTAAATGTCTACAAAAGCCATATACTATTGATTGTAATTAAGAAATTTTTGATATAATACAAACCCCAGAGCAATCGACAATTTCTTGCGAGATTAGGTTCCAACTATCTCCTTTTTCCTCATCTTGATTTCTTTCATGGTATCCAAAGCCAGAGGCTCACGCCCGTGATCCCCCCTCCCCCCCCCCACTCCTTGAAATCTAACATGTTCTTCCCACTTCCTCCCCTCAAAATCGTCGATGGCTACCTCTCTCCCCCCCCTCGGTGAAAACTCTCTAGTTCCAACGACTACTTTTGCCCCTCTAGTCCCTCCCCTCAACTCTCTCGAGCATTTCGATGGCTCTAACTACGTTGTTTGGAAAACCCGTCTGATGCCACTTCTCCATTCCTACGGCCTCCTCCCCATTCTCATTGGAACTGAACCCCCACCACCCGAAACACTCACCCTTCCCAATAAAACCACCACCCCAAACCTGGCTTTTACCACATGGGTCGTCCGTGACCAAGCGGCACTCAATTGGATTATGGCCACTTCATCCAACTCCGTTGTGACCCAATTGACGAATTTAAAGACCTCCGCTACTGCCTTGGCGTTTCTGCAATGCACTTATACCGCCCAGTCAATCACCTGCTCTTCTGCCTTCAAGATGGAACTTCATACGATTACTCATGGCAATTTGTTAGTGACTGAGTTTCTCAACGAGGTTAAAGCCATCTTGGACCAACTTAGTGCCATCAGCGAGCAGCTGCCGGAATCTGATTACCAATCTCAAGTCCTTCAAGGTCTCGGTGATGACTTCGATGGCCTGGCGACCTCCATCTTAGCCATTCAGACCTAGACTAAAGTCATGAGCAGGGGGGCCTTCCACAGCCTCCTCTTGTCCCTAAAGGCCGGGAACGCCAGCGCAGGCCACACTCCTCCCCAACTGCTACACTTACTACCTACACAGGCTCGACTTCGGAGAGGCATCTATACAGCCCATCAATCTGGGCTGGCCCCACTCGGGTTTAGTTCTGGCCCCCTTGCTGCCTCAAGCCCTTCTACCGAAGATGGACTCCTACCCAATCCAGCCCAGCCCATTTGGCCTACCTCCTCTCCACAACCTTAGCCTAACCGCTCAAATGGGTCCAATCCTCACGGGTCCAGGCGCAACATGCCTTATTGCCATCTTTGTCGCAAACTAGGCCATCACGTTGCGAACTGCTGTGAACGTTTCAACCCCACCTTTAACCCTCCCACCAACCACTCTCATAAGCCCAATCCACCTACCCACCTCCAAAAGCCTATTATGCTTATCCCACAATCCCTTACTACCCTCAAGCCCACTATTCTCACCTCCCTCCTCCACTTACTCCCAACCCCCTACCCTCCTCTCTTGACCTTGCCTCTTGGCACCCCAACTTTAGAGCCTCCCACCATATAACTAATTCAACTGCCTCTCTCTCCAATGTCTCCCCTTATACTGGCAATCAGCAACTTACTCTCAGTGATGGTGTCTCTCTTCCCATCACCCACATAGGTAGTCTCTACTCCCCTTCTTTCTGTTTGTCCATTGTTCTTGTCGTTCCTTCCATTACTAAGAATTTATTGTCCATCTCTCAATTCTCTACTGACAATGCTTGTTTCTTCATGTTTTCTACTCATCACTTTTAGGCCATCTTTTATCGTACGGGTCAAATCATCCTTCACGGCACACTTGGTCGTGGTCTCTATCGCGTCTCTGCCACTAGTAGCCTCATGTCTCCTCGTGCTCTCATTGCTGTCCATTCCAATTCCTTATTTTGCGGCATCATCGGCTCAGTCCTCCCTCCTCTGATGTGCTTACTCAGTCTTTGAAGTCTTCCAACATTAATGTCTCGTCCAATTTGTCTTCCCATTGTACGACATGTGCTACTAGTAAGAGGCATCGCCTTCCCCATCCCCCTTCTGCGTCTAGGTCATCTGCCCCTCTCTGACTAGTCCATTTTGATGTCTAGGGCCCGTCTCCTGTAGTGTGTTTGAATGGTAATAAATTTTATGTTTGTTTCATTGATGACTATTCTTGTTTCACATGGCTCTATACTTTTTCCTCTCGCTCCCAATTTTTAGACATCTTTATCACCTTTCGTACCTTTGTCGAGAATCAACATCAGTACCCATTACAAGCTATTCAATGTGATAGTGCTCCTGAATTCATCTCCTCCACCTTTCGCTCTTACCTTCAACAACATGGCATCCATCAACGTTTCTCTTGTCCCTATGCCCCTTTCCAAAATGGCACCGCCGAGCGCAAACACTGTCATCTTGTTGAAACTGGTCTTGTTCTCTTACATCATGCAGTTGTTCCCTCTCACTTCTGGGATTTTGCCTTTGAGACCACTGTCTACCTTATCAATCGTCTCACCACCCTAGTCAACAGCCACCTTTCCCCTTGGCAACTACTCTTTCATTGTCCCCCTCCTCTATCACATCTCCGTGTTTTTGGGTGTGCTGTCTTTCCCTACCTGCACCTTTATGCTCCTTACAAACTTGCCCCTCATTCTCGTCAATGTGTCTTCCTTGGTTACCCTCTAGGATATCATGGCTACCGCTACTACTGTCCCGTTACTCGTCGTTTCTTCACTGTCGCGGATGCTGTGTTTCATGAGGATGTCTTCCCCTTTCACTCCCATCCTTCTTCCACCGGTCCCCCTGAGGCCTCCCCATCCCTTCCTCCCCTAGTTCCTATCCCTCTTCCTATCCCTTCCCCTCCAAGCCCTCTCTCTCACACACCTACCTCCTTTACCTTTCCCTTCTATGGAGCACCCCTTTCCCTACCCCCTCCCTACCTCCTTCCCCTCCACCCCCGCCACCTTCCCCCCTTAACTTGTCACTCGCCTTCACGATGGCACCATCCAATGTCGCACTGTCACCCAACACCACACCTTTGCCCTCACGGCTTAAGCCCATCCTTACCCTGAACCCACTTGCTATACCCAAGTCGTTCGTGATCCCCATTAGCATGAGGCCATTCGCTGCTGAGTACACTGCCTCATCCGTAATGGCACTTGGACCCTAGTTTCCCCCCATTGGAGGTCCACCCCATTGGCTACAAGTGTATCTTCAAGTTCAAACTTCGTGCCAACGATTCTTTAGAGCGCTACAAGGCCCACCTTGTTGCCAAAAGTTTCCATCAACAAGAAGGCATTGATTTCACTAAGACCTTCAGTCTTATGGCCAAATCAGTGACTGTTCGCACAGTCATCTCACTCGCCTACTCTCGTGGCTAGGCCATTCGCCAACTTGATGTGTCAAATGCCTTCCTTCATGGCTTCCTCATCGAGACAGTGTACATGGTGCAACCCCCTGGGTTCATGGATCCTACCCATCCGTCACATGTGTGTAAGGTCCATCAGTTCCTCTATGGACTCAAGCAAGCTCCTCATGTTTGGTATAACCGCCTCAGCACCTTCCTGACCTCTCTTGGCTTCCTCATTTCTATTGCAGACACCTCTTGTTCACTCTTTGCACTCCCTGGTATAGCATCTTTCTCTTAGTATATGTGGATGATATCATACTCACTAGGTCCCCCTAGGCCCTTCTCTCCAGTCTGTTGCAAGTACTTCATCGTGAGTTTGCCATTAAGGACCTTGGTCTTCTTCGCTATTTCCTCGGTGTAGAAGTTTGTTCGGTGAAATTTATATGCAAATGAATATGTCGAACAAGTAATATAGTGATGAGAAAGATATCGTTCTACAGAGATTGTTGATTACTAGACCAATTAATTACTAACGGTGAACAACTCCTAGAATTTATCTAACAAATCAAATTGATAGATGATAGATTAACTAACTAAATTTAAGAAAACTAAATACAAGAAATATGTTAGAGCATATGATTTCACCATAATTACTAGGTATTAATATTGATTATTTATGCTTGCAAGAGATTCCTAATTTATTTACTATCCTATGTCTAGGTATAATATCTATGTAATGGCGGAACTTCCTAATTTATTTACTATCCTATGTCTAGGTATAGCAAACCTACTTAGTTCATTAATTCACTATATCTCTATATGTGAATTGAAACAAACCAAATGCATTAGGATCTATAAACATTCCCAGTTTACACCGAAAGCCACACAAACAATATGGTATATGTCTATCCATATTTAATTTATGGTTACAAATTACAAGAAGCAACTACATATCATCTCCTATCAATCTCAAATATGCAAATCAGATCATTCAAGTGGTAGCTAATCACTTAAAAGCATTAAACACAGTAACATGTAACTTCACATAAATAAAATATCTTGTAAAACATAATAATCATAAAATTCATATCATCATAATTAGGTTACATCGTAGCTCTAACAAAAATAAACTAAAACATAAAGAAATAATGAGGAAGAACAATAATAAGAAACAAAGAAGGCATCTTGAATCTAAGAACAAGAAGTCTATCACCCTTTTTGTCTTCTCTTCAAGAAAACCTTGAATTCTTGGCCTCTCTCTTAAGTTGTGCTCAATTTCCTCATCCCCCTTCTTTTGCCTTTTCTCTTCTCTTAAATAGGTTTAGGTTTAGACCTATCTCTTATTCTATTAGAAGTGGGTTTTGGAGACCAAAGACAATTGGGTCTTGAACTCTTATAATAATTAGGCTTTGAACTCCTAATATGACTAGGTTTTCTAAATAATTAGAAAACCTAATAACAATGGAAAATCTAAAGTCCAAGCCCATCTTGATTTTCTTAATCTTGATATTTTGACCATATTTTGCCATATAATAAACATCAGGTTCTCCATGCTTATTATTTTCCTCCATGCCTCCTTATGCTACAAAACCAAGATAAATTCAAGTAAATAAAGAGGAATTAAAATATTTGCTCATAAGCATTGTATTATTTATTGCCTATAAATAGTTAAAATAACTCTATAAAAATAGAGTTATCAAAGTTCAACTGTCTCTAGCTCCTCGTGCTTGGTATAACCGCCTCAACACCTTCCTAACCTCTCTTGGCTTCCTTATTTCTACTACGGACACCTCATAGTTCACTCTTCGCACTCCCCGATACAGCATCTTTCTCTTAGTATATGTGGATGATATCATACTCACCAAGTCCCCCCAGGCCCCTCTCTTCAATCTGCTACAAGTACTTCAGCGTGAGTTTACCATCAAGGACCTTGGTCCTCTTCGCTATTTCCTCGGTGTAGAAGTTCAACTGTCTCTTCACAGTTTGATCCTTCATCAAGCGAAGTTCACTCTCAACATTCTTGCTCGTGCCAAGATGACTAATACCAAAGTAGTTTCCACTTCATGCACCATTAATGAGACACTCTTCTTATGGAATGGGGAACCTTTCACTAATCTTAGTCTCTATCGTAGCATTGTTAATGCTCTTTAGTATCTTACTCTTACCTAGCCGGACATTACCTATGCCGTCAACATTGCATGTTAGTTCCTCCACCGTCTGACCACTGATCATTGGCAAGCTGTGAAATGCATTCTCTGCTACTTGGCTGACACTCCCCACCTCGGTTTTCTCTTCACCCACAACCCGTCTACTCTTCTTCATGCCTTCTCTGATGCCAGCTAGGCATGCAATCGCAATGACCGACACTCCGTCGGTGGGTTCCGCATCTTCCTTGGTAACAATCTTATCTCCTGGAGTTCTCGCAAACAACGAACCGTGGCTCGTTCGAGCACCGAAGCAAAATACAAGTCTCTTGCTAATACCATTATTGAACTCATATGGCTTGAGTACCTCCTTCAGGATCTCCGTGCCCTACCGCCGCAGCCTCCGACCTTATGGTGTGACAACCTCTCTACCTTGTGTCTCACTACAAATCCAGTGTTTCATGCTCACACTAAACACATTGAGATCGACTTTCACTTCATCTGGGAACGTCTCACTCACGGTCAACTCCATTTGCAGTTCATCTCCTCTGCTGATCAACCCACTGACATCTTCACCAAAGGCCTTTCCTCTACACATTTTCACACACTTCACTCCAAGCTGACCGTGCATTCTACCCCTTCAATTTGCGGGGGCATGTTAGAGAAGATGGATCTAGTACCCAATACCCACGTCGTTTGACCCAACTCCACGTCCATGACCCAATTGCATGACTCGACTCCAAGTCCACCGCAAGCGACCCACAAGCAACCCGTATTATCCCTTGGTCCTCTACAAACCCTAGCCGCCGCCGATTGACAAACCCGGCCACAATCCTTCTTCAATTCACCGTGTAAATGATGTAATTTCCTTCCATATTTGTTCATCTTGTAAATGTCTACAAAAGGCATATATTATTGATTGTAATTAAGTAATTTTTGATATAATACAAACCCTAGAGCAATCGGCGATTTTCGGTGAGACTAGGTTTTGATGATCTCCTTCTTCCTCATCTTGATTTCTTTTACAAACCATTTTTCTTTTTTATTATTTTCCCCCAAAACAATTCTTGACTGCTCGATATATCTTTCACATTCTAAATCAAGTGCCGAGTCTACACATTCTGTGTCCACTAAGTTGGTTTGATCAACATTCTTTGCCGAAGAAAAATTTGTAATTGTCCCTATTCATATCTCATTGAGTGTTTGGTCTTTAATGAATTGATCTTCTTAGGCCACCTGCGTTGACTTTCTGAGTCTTTATAATTGTCGAGTGGTATGAAATTTGACATAGTTGTGCCAAACATGATGTGGAATGACGATGATCGTGATGAAATTGGTGGTTGGACATGAAGGACTTTTAGAAAAGAGTAGAAAACAGAGGATCTCAGAGGATTCTTGGAGAGAAAACGGGAAAGTTCAAGATTGTCACAGGGCAGGACATGTTTATTTTCGACGTCTTTTAAAAGGCGAAGTGTAAACACAAGCTCCTTTTGGAGATAAATATGTAGATGCAGTAAAAGAAATTGAAAAGAAAAGGACAAAGAAACTGACCAAGTTCAAGCCATAGAATTTTTTTTTAATAAAAAAAAAAGCTAATAGATATGATACCCTAACAAATTTTATTAATAACAATAAGATTAGACATAGTAGTTATAACTTGTATAAACATAAAAGACAAGGATTTAATCTAACCCTTAAAAAATGATGAAATATTTACATAGTAACCTACTGCAAAAAGAAATAAAAAATAAAAATAAATACATTAAATACATTGGGCAATATATGTACTTAACCCTATGATAACTTATAATTATATAATCCTAACTAATCATTCATGAAAACAGTTAGGCGTTGATGAGGCAATGAGCCAAGGTATTCAAAAAGTCTCACATTCTGTACTAAATACTCATAATTAGCAAGATAGTCCACAATTACATTCTTAACTTGATAGACATGTTGCACATTCATATATGCAGGAATAATCGATACTCTTTTTCTTTTCAAGACTAGTTCCTTAATGCAATTGGACCAACCAAACAGAGTCACTTGGCCTACCTATTCTGTTAATAAAATACTTCAGCTTTGTTTGATTCACTATCTTTTTCGAAGCTTTGGACCCACTTGCCGGCTTTCCTAATACAAAATTGTTTATTAAGGTCAAAGTGTAGCGAAAGAGAGCTTTTCATAGCATCCAAATAAGAGCTTTGGAAAAGTGAAATGCGCATAAACTGAAGTAACAAGCCCTTTTCTTTTAACATTGAGGTTCCATGCGTGCTACTGAGTCATGGAACTTGACCCATATTTCAATTTAGTCACACTGCCCATCTGATATGCCTAGATTGTGAAATATGGTTTGTATTATAATGTCTCATAATGAAGGTAATCTTTTATGGAATTATTTATACATAAAAGTATTATGTTATTTCCTACAAGCTCATTTTAAAGGAAAAAATTAATATTTTAATATGATATTGAAGTTTATTATTCAAGTCAACAAATCTTATTATGACCTATAATTCAAGTGCGTGATTTTTCTTATTTTATCACTAATGAAGAAAGAGTATAGTAATTTTTCACATATAGAATAACCTTGCATGTTGGAAGGTTAAAGCTCGAAAGTTATGCCATGGAATATGGAATAGGAGAAGAAAATTAGAGTTTTTTGAGTTTTTTGGCTCAATTTGACTAAGCGAACAATGAAAGCATAATTGTGAAGAGCAATAAAGCATAGATTAATAACGAAAAGGTGGCTAGTAAGTTTGGGGGGGGGGGAAGAAAGAGAGAGAGAGAGAGAGAGAAATATAACATAAGATGAGAGAGAACTTCAATGTTATGGCCAATAAATGTAAAATGAAAAAAAAAAAGATAAAGGCATTGAAAAGAATAGATTATTCCATAATCAGAGGGCCAATGACCCTATTACAACTACACAAACCATAACATAGCTTTGTATTGTGTTTGATTGGATTGGGTTAGATTAATTACAACATTACAATCCAACCTTTTATTAGAAAAATTGTGCCTTTACTTGTAGCTAAAAAGAGATTTGTGAAGCCTTCAATGAATTCTTCTTTTGAATTGGAGGATTTTCTTTTGGAGTGTTGACTGGGTACAACCTAACTTCCATAGCTCATGCACCTTCTTTTACATTAACTTTCAAGTATTTTCTTTCAATGTTTGATTAGACAAAAAACAACTTCCACAAGTCATGCACTTCACATCAGCTTTCACGACAATTCTACAAAGACTAATAATTCTAACAATAGGGAAAGTCTGAACTGTGTTTCTTAAGAAATCAACTCAAATGAAAGCCTTGGCTTTGTACAAGATGGTCCCAAAGGACTCAGTGCAAAGAAGCTCATTCCAAGGAATAGTATGCAAGCTATATTCCAGTTTATGGTCAATGTCAAATATGACTTCATGCTAAGAGATAATACATTTACTTACAAACACCTTATAGTGAAGAAGTTTGTGCACAAAATGTTAACTTAAACTTAAACTTAAACGCTAAGAAATTTCAAACCCAAGTTGTAATCCTAATCAAAACAGACTTAAAGTGCGAAAAGTCACCCAAGATCACCAATCAAAGGGATCTCTTTTCCAAACTCCTGCAATTTGAGATATCCACATCTAGAATAACCTTGCGTGTTGGAAGGTTAGAGAAGATGGTGGAAAATGATGAGGAGGCAAGGATTGACTTAGAAAGGGTGGAAAGACTAGTGAGTACTGCAATTTGGTGCATTCAAGAGGATCCTTCACTCAAACCCACAATGAAAGAGGTTAAACAAATGCTTGAAGGAGTGGTTAGTGCCTTTGTGCCCCCAGGCCTTACCTTATTTGTCTCTCCTTTGCCGCTAATTACTTCATTAAATAATATTAGTATGTAATATTAGATACTACACTTCTTGCCTTAGAAATAGTTTTCAATAAAGTTTAGGCTAGAGACTACATGCTTTAGTCGAAGCTTTTACAAGTTTTAATTAGTCCATAGAGACTAGTGTGGTTTGGAAGATTTTAACTTCCTTAAAATTAAAGCTTTCAATTTATTAGTTGTGGAGTCAAAATTAAAAACATGAGTAAAATTATTGTTTCATATTTAAGAGCAAAATAATAATTTCATCAACTAATGTTTCTTCCAATTTGCCTATAAATATAAGCTTTGATAATTCCCCTAAATAACTCCTTGGTGTATGAAAATACAATATAATCGTAGATTACTACCCCTAAACGTAAAAATTGATTTATCATTATCACATAAATTTAATTTTTATTTTTATTTGTTGTGTATTGTTTGCTACACAATCTGCACTAATCTCCCAACAGTAGGTACGAGAATCTTGTTATCTCCCCAAAAGGAGGAAGAAAAGAGCCTGAAGGTGTGGCAGACCTTTTTTTCTTGGCAAGTGGAGGAAGGTGTGGCAGACTTTTTTCTTTTTGATTATCTTTCCCCCAAAATAATACTTGCCAAGTACTTGTCCCGACTGACACATTCTGGAGCCGAAGCATAAACAAAATAAGATTTAATGATTCCAACTGAAAAAAAAAAAAAAAGGGTTATCAACTCTCGAACAAAGCACAAGGACATTCCTATCGCCATGCCCATCTCTGCAATTAAGGACACCTACTCATACAAGAAGCTGGAATATGAACTAGGGAAAGACATTGCAAACTCCCAAAACAATTATTTTAGCAATAGAAAGAGTTCAAGTGTCGGTGAGTCACCAGAAGAGCCTAAAAGGAAAACCAATCAGCAGACAAAGATTCGTCAGCTTTCAAATACGGTATCAATAATCAACTTCTTGGTTTGCGAGAAAAAAAAAATAGGACGCACGTGCAAATTCCCATTTATATTTGAGTTTATTTTTATTGCTTTGAATTTTGTTCACTTTTACTTTCTTTCTTTCTTTTGTAAAATAAAGTTGAAAGAATTTACTGTCTATAATAAAATAATATAACAAAAAAAACTATAAGAGTCAATTCTCTTGTGTTTTTTACAGGGCAATCATAACTTTGTATGAAAAAAAATTGCTATTCTAAAAATTCCTACAAGCTGAAAAGGATCGATGATTTCTCTATAAGAGATGTGGTCCTAAATTTAGACATAAAGAATGAAATCTCTGGAATAGAAAGAATTCTCTTGTATACTTAATTTTCTCCTTTCAGGATATTCACAAACTATCTACAATTATCGATTTTTACTGTTGCAACATCTATTCGCATTTATGTGTGTCCTTGACCCAAATACTCTTCTATGAAGTACGTACAAGTTATCTCATTTACTAAGTCTTTGGTCTTTGATGAATTGGTCTTCTTGAGCCACCTTTGTTGACTTTTCGAGTCTTTATAATTGTCAAGTGGTATGAAATTTAACTAAATTAAGAATCTTAAGCTTCGTGAGACATAATTAGTTTAACACTTAACTAATCCTTAATTCTGACATGTTCCAAGTTCTATATTTAGAAATCCATTGCTGCATGCAGAAATGATTCGTTGTGCTTAGCGGTTATCAAATACGGCTTCAAGTAAATTCTACTGCTAGTCTGATGCTAGCAGGAAAGTTCCTTGAAGCTTCATCCGAGCTAATCACAAGAGCTTCGGAAAAGCTGCAGAAGTATCAACTAGAGTAAAAGTGTGTGGAAGACCTGAAGTTTTATGCAGGAGTGCAATCTCTTGTCCTTGAAATTTAAATAATAATTATAAGAAGCAGACCGGCTAAGACCAAACCTGCTCTAATATCATATAATAAGCGAGCATAATCTCCTTCAAAGACCTTATAAGGGTTAAGGATATCGCTACTAATAAAGTTGAGGAATTTAAAATCCGAAATCGATGTGAGACTGTCTCCAACAATAATAATAATACTATTTCAATTTTTAAACTAGCTTTTAAATTAAATTTTTAGGCCTTTTAATTTGACATTAGAGTATAAGTTAAATCTTCTCCATCCTATATAACTTTTAACTCAATATCATTAAGTGTATAAGGACGTGTGCGAAAGACAAAAATTTGACACCAAAGTATGATTCTTATAATAAAACTTTTTAAAAAAAAAAGTATTATTTTAATTTTTAAACTAATTTTTAAATTCAACTTTTGGACCTCTTAACTTTGTACTTTTGTTTTAATTTTGAGGCTTAATCTGTGCTTTGACTTCATGAAACTTGACCCAGATTTCAATTTAGCCGCCCTGTCCATCCTAATCGTAACAGACCCATATTGCTAAAAGTCACCCAGGATCATAATAAGCGAATCTCTTTTTCAAACTCATGCTATTTGACATTGCCACACCGAGTAACGTTGCATGTTGAAAGGTCGAAGCTTGAAGATTATGCCCTGGAATATGAAATCGGAAAAGTTCAAAACGCGTCTCTTGAAAAATCAGCTCAAATGAAAGCCTTGACTTCGTACAAGATGATCACAAAGGACTCGGTGCAATGAAGCTCGTTCCAAGGAATAGTATACAGGCTATATTCCATTTTATAGTCAATGTCAAATATGGTTTGTGCGCAAAGTATTATCTTTAAACTTAAGTTTTAATATAGAATTACGAAACGTATTCTCTTGAAAATGAATTCGTAAGGACATGGTATATTTTAAGAGAATTCTCAAATTAAATATTTTCTTTTATTAATAGAGGTGCAACAACTTGGACAGAAGACTTTGTGGTTAAAAATCTTGAAAATACCAAGTAGACAAGCAACCTTTTTGTTTATTCAAACCATCTGACAAGTCGAAACCCGAAAACATTTCCATCTATATATGTCGTTCTGGGTTCTTTCTTTGCCACAAACCCATATTCATGCAATGTCTTCTCTGAGTTCTCCTCGTTTGTGTTCTCTCTTGCTTCTGCTTCTTCCTCTCCTACCCACTGTTTTCACCTTCAGCAAAGAAGACTGTCAGTCAACACCGGCACCATTGCTTGCACGGAACGAATCTTCACCATGGACGTCGCCTTTAGGTGAATTTGCCTTGGGATTCCGCCCTGTTGATGGTCAGAAGGATTTCCTGCTTGCAGTCTGGTTTAATAAAGTGGAAGAGCGAACAATAGTTTGGTCTGCAAATGAAACAGTTCCGTCATTATCTGAATTTAAGCTGAATAGCGCTGGCGTGTTTGTACTTAGTGATCCAAACGGCAAGGAGTTATGGAGGGCTCAAACCAACGGCAGCAAATCTGGTTGTGCAGTTATTCTAGACAGTGGAAACTTTGTGATTCTGGACGAGAATTACAGTCCTGTATGGGAAAGCTTCGGACTGCCTACTGATACAATCTTACCTGGCCAGATACTGCCCATGCCCACCTCCCTCAAGTCTCGCCGGTCAAAGACAGATTATGCTGCTGGCGATTTCCAGCTCCGTTTGCAGGAGGATGGCAACTTGGTGCTTTATATAATTCGTACACCAGATGAAAGCGACATTAGAGCTTATTGGGCGACCGGGACAATGAACTGGAAATCACAGCTGATCCTAGACAAGGCGGGCAGCATTTACATCAAAAATGAGAACATGTCGAGCATCTACAACATTACAAGAGACGAAAGCGCACACCAAATGTTCTACTACATGGCTAAGATTGATGATGACGGAATCTTCAGATTATACAAACACCCCAAAAGGGAGGACGATGCATGTGATAGGAGCTGCAGTTTATCATGGGCTCTCGTGCAAGAGATTCCTGATGACGTTTGTATTTCCTTCAATGGTTATGGCAATGGAGGTGGCTGGTGTGGATATAACAGTATTTGTCAAAAGAGGAACAGTGGAATATTACTCTGCTTGTGCCCACCAAGGTACACTTTCATAGATGCATCTGACCCTGAGAAAGGGTGTAAACCAGATTTTCCACTTCCCAGTTGTCAGGCTGATGGATGGGAAACAAGCAACGAGTTAGTAGATTTTATAGAAATTCCAAACACTAATTGGCCATACGCTGATTATGATACTCGTAAAGGGCCAATGATCGACGAGAAATCCTGTAAAAAATTATGCACTGATGATTGTTTCTGCGCTGCGATCACTTATATCGATCATCAGTGTTGGTTGAAGAGGCATCCTCTAGCAAATGGAGCAACACATAAAAATATCAGTGAATCAGCCTTCCTAAAGGTTCCTAAAGGAGAACTTAAGATTAAGACAGACCGGTCATCTCTAGATCTCGCCATGGCGGTTCTTCTTGGCAGCTCTGGCTTCCTCAATATCCTCCTTCTCGTTGCTGTCTCCGTGGCTCTTTTATTCATAAACAAGCAAAAGCAAAGTTCGACAGACGTTGCAAGCACATCCACCATGAACGTCAGAAGGTACACATATAAAGAGCTCGAAAAAGCAACCGGCGGTTTCAAACAAATATTGGGTAGGGGTGCTTCCGGCAAAGTTTACAAAGGGGTCCTTGCATCGGATCCCAAGAGATTTGTTGCAGTCAAGATGTTAGAAGGCTTAGCAGAGGAAGGCGAGAAGGAATTCAAGTTGGAGGTGAGTGCGATATGTCAGACCCACCATAAGAACCTTGTCCGTTTGCTTGGCTACTGTGATGAGGGCAGCCATCGGCTTCTGGTTTACGAGTACATGAGCAATGGCTCTCTTGCCACCTTCCTGTTTGTTGGGATTTCCAGGCCTCACTGGAACCAAAGAGTGCAGATTGCTTTTGGAATTGCAAGAGGTTTGATGTACTTGCACGAAGAATGCAGCACCCAAATCATTCATTGTGACATAAAGCCTCAAAACATACTCTTAGATGAGAACTTCACACCAAGGATTTCTGATTTTGGATTAGCAAAGCTTTTGTTGGCCAACCAAAGTAAAATCCACACCCAAAGAAGAGGGACAATCGGGTATTTTGCACCAGAATGGTTTAGGAAAGCATCAATTTCAGTAAAGGTTGATGTTTACAGCTTTGGAGTGATGCTGCTTGAGATCATTTGCTGCAGAACTAGTTTGTCATTTGCCATGGAAAGTGAAGAGGACGAGGCATTAATAGATTGGGCTTATAACTGCTACAAGGAGAAAAGATTAGAGAAGATAGTGGAAAATGATGAGGAAGCAAGGAATGACTTAGAGAGGGTGGAGAGGTTAGTAATTATTGCAATTTGGTGCATTCAAGAGGACCCTTCACTGAGACCCACAATGAAGAAGGTTACACAAATGCTTGAAGGAATGGTTGATGTCTTTGTGCCCCCACGCCCTTCTTTGTTTGTCTCCCCTCCACCATTGATTGCTTCATTTAAGCATTTGTAATACTTGATATTGTACTTCTTGCTTTAGAAATCATTTCAGGTGAAAGCTTATTAGGCTATAGATTGCATGCTTCAATAGGAGGTTTTACATGTTTTAATTGGTCCATAGAGACTACTGTGGTTTGGAAGATTTTAACTTGCTTATAAGTGAAGAATTTGAATTTGTTAATTGCAGAGTCAAAATTGAGAACATGAATAAAATTATAGTTCCATACTTAAGAGCAAAACAATAGTTTCATCAATTAGTGTTTCTTCCTATTTGCCTATAAATAAGCTTTCAGAATTTTTCTGGATATACTAAAGATGGTAACTCTTTAGAAAAAGAAAATCGAAGATAATGAATAAATTGATTTATCATGATCCACATAAATCTTTCATACTTATTTGTATTTGTTGGAATATTGTTTGCTGTATGATCAGCACTAATCTCCCTATGAGAATCCTATTATCTCTTAAAAAATCGGAGGCAAGAGAAGAGCCTTGATTTGATAAAGGAGACAGTTAGGGAGGTCGGCTCCAAGTGAAGGAGGGAGCATGAATGTGCTGTTATGAGCAAAAAGATAACCGAGGTGATTTATCACAAAATATTGCCAAAACAGCTAAAAGTTTGTAGTCTTTACTCTCAGCCAATGGCAAACCCTTTTTCCATTCGTTTATTTTTACCCATAGCAATTCTTGCCAAGTACTTGACCCACCTAAATAAGATTTGAATAATTCCATCAACAGCTCAACTGAAAAAAAAAAAAAAAAAAAAAAGGTTACTAACTCTCAAACAGAGCACAACCAAGAGCACAACCAAATGGCCCTATTGCACTGGCCAATCGCCATGCCCATCTCTGCAATCAATGACTCCCAAGCATACATGAAGCTGGCATACAAACTAGGGAAAGGCACTCCAAACTCTCAAAACAATTATTTTGGCAGTAGAAAGAGTTCAAGTGTCTTGAATGAACTCATCTAGAGCTTGGCTTAGAAGCCAAGTTGACCTAAACTATTTGGCTAGAAACGCATTTGATACAAGGCCTTGAAGTGCTCAAAACTTAACAAAAGAATCAACCAGGTCATAATCCAAGAATTATGGACTTGCCACATATATGAATCCAACTTCTGGAAAAAGGTTCGCGTAGAAAATGCCTACTTTTATCAAAAAAGTAAAAACAAGGTTACAACCTTCTTGAATAATTTTTGAGTTCATTTTTACAACCTGCTTGACTGAGACCTCCAAGCACTCATACAAAATGCCATTACCTCTCTTATCTAACACAAAGACAGAAGTCTAGTACAACAACAAAAAAATTCACAAATATTACAATTATGACTGAATATATTCTCTCACTCTCATAGGAAAATAGCTACTACAGCAGCAAGCATTCCCGATGGTGAAAGCCATTTAAACCTGCCCAAAAATCAGAATGACATTTTTGTCAACAATGACTGGGGCAATGAATGGAGAACCAGATTACAATAAAATGCAACAAATAAAATTGAAACTAAGGAATTGTGACATTAAGATCTCTAAAAACTAACATGAAAAGAACAACAATGTACAGCCAAAAGTAAAGACAACAAAGCTCAATAGCACAAGCTCGTCAAAGAAACAACAAACTCCAGGGGAGGCCAAGAAAAACAACAATACTGTAACTCAATATTGCGTTCCACCATGTTGCAGGAGGGAAGCACAAGTATACAGTAGTATACCTAACATACAAATCTAATATCGATTCAAACAACTTCAAAAAAATAAACTGTTTATCTAACGTTCTGCCCACAACTCCAAAAGAGTCACCAGGAATATAAGAGAACAAACAATACAAAGAGGATGAGTCCCACTAACCATAAAACTTCAACATCTCAGAGGGGACAAAAGGTAAATTCTACTACTAAATAATTAACTCAGAAGACGAGCAGACATAGAGAAAGAGAGAAATAGTGTGCCTCTGGCCTCTACTTAATCCTCACATCTCTCTCAATGAAATAAGAAATGGAATCAAGAAAATCATGCCCATAGAAAAGAGGACAACAAAGAGATAGGACACGCACCTCAAATATAATGAACTGAAAATTGTAAGGTATAAGGGTCAATCTCGGAGACCAAGTTCAACTTCAAGCTCATCGTCCTCTTCAAACAACTTAAGAAGACGGGCATACTGCTCTTCTCTCTTCTTCTTTTGCCACAACTTGAAAAGGGAAAAGGAGACCACCGCGAGGACCACAAGCACAAGGATTACAATGAGAACCGTAGATCCAGTGCTACTTCTGGAAGCAGCATGAGTATCAGTCTGCGTATCATCTTTCAATATTCGTTGAGTCATCAGAAAAGCCTGAAAAGAAACACCAACTATAAGACCCTAAGCAACCACTGAAGACAAGCACAGTATCAATTAAACAGTCGTAAAGACTGCATAAAAACCCAATATTTGTCCTATATATGCATTAATTGGTCCGGTGGAAGTAATTTTGAAAACAAAGATAAAGCGTGAAATAAAGTCTGTCAATATAGCCATCGACTCAACATTTAGCTCATATCCTAAACACCGAAATGGCTAGCTCTTTCCCGGTTAGGTTATCTAAATTCTCTACGATAATTCCAAGGTAGAATTTTTTAATACCCTAATAACTGTTCCGAATTACATGGTTTAGATTTACAACCCAAAGCATACATTTTAGTAAGATACAATGGATTAAGGGAAACACTAGGGCAAATTTGAACGGATAGATACAGAATCAACAAAATTTACACCATTTAATTAAAAAAAATTAAAAGATTAGATTTCTTAAACAATCTACCGTGGAGTTAATCCACAAAAATAAAGGAATCCAACCTTTCTGACCGACTACCAGAATATTAACCACAAACACTACGCTTAACTGAATACATTTGATGCCAATGATCCCATAGCAATTGAAATAAGCGAATCGCTACGAATTCAAACAAAATACAATCTTTATAAGTCTTTTCAGCTCTAAAAGTTCCTAAGTTACTCTCGGACGCCATGAAAGCAGGACAACCCATCCTTCAACTTCCTTTGTTTAAACAGCAAATTTGAAATTGAAATAAAAAAAATTCAAATTTTAGCATGAACAAAAATAAAAGTTTTTCAAAAAAAAAAAAAAATCTGAGAGCAGCTAATGTTATTTGATATAAGGAACACAAAGCAAAAGGTCTGAAACAAATTGATTTCCTTCAATTTAATCATAAAATTAATTGAATTCAAAACAAAGTTATATGAATCAGAAACGGAAAGAAACAAGATCATGCATGAAATCGATCTCACATTCCAGGATCATCGATATTCAACCAATTTTCGCAAACGAGAAGTGAAAAGAAGGGATGGGCAAGAGATCTGAGAGACGAACCTGAAGAGAATTGTGGAAAGAACGAAGCGAACAACACAAAGGAGAATCAAAACGCAGCGACTTGCGTATTGAAGTTTCAGTCTCTCTCTAACTTCTTCCCCTCGCGTTTCTCGACAACTCCGCTACGTTGTCGTTTCTTTGGAAGTAAAAATAAATTGAAGAGTCAATCATTGTTCTTTTTTTTTTTTTTTTTAATTTTTTATTATAAATTCACACACCCGGGGGAGGGGAGGGACGGGATTCGAACCCCTGACCGGTGGGACAGCCGGTCAGGGTTAGGCTCAGAGAACGCCACTGAGCCAGGCCCCCGCCCCTCAATCATTGTTCTTTTCCCTTTCAATTTTTCTTTGAATTATTTCGCTTGCCAAGCACTTTTTTGTTGGGTCTTAATTCTTTTCATTTATTTATGGGAAGATTATAAGTGCCTTTTTTGTAATATCATTTTCTTGTAAAAATGAACTACGTATTTCTACTTTGATATTTTTAAATAATGAATAAAATTCCAAATTAAAAGAGTGTAAATTATTGCTTTGTGAATCTCAAATCATGTAAACATGTTCTTTATATGAAGGTTTTATATATTTGTTGCTTAATTGAGGCCTCATTTGTGTAAAAGGTTTCAAGTTCAATACTCATTTTTGTTATCTTTTACCAAACTTAGAAAAGATATGTCACCAGAATGCAACATTGAAGCATTGCGATGCTCTCTCCATAGAAATACTGCTTGTGCTAGAAGCTAGTAGTGCTCAAAGCATAAAGGAGACCAATCCATGAAGGACAGAACCCATGAACAATTTTTTGTGCAGCTTGAGTTCAAATAGTAGATCAACAAGCCATGGCTGGAAATGGATAGGCTAAACCACTACCCATTTACTTAAAAAAGAGCAAGAAAAGGACAACTTTGTGCTTCTTCTGATCCAATTTTTGCATAGCATTGACATACAAGCAAACATCTAGTGCAAGAGAATCTATTATATAGGCGTCTAAATCAGAACCGACTCAAACAAGCAGACACAAGAGTATAAATATGATAGAAGGTCACCCAAAAACAAAAAGGCTAGACATCAGACTGTTTAGTACAGTGTGAAGGAAAACTCTAACACAAAAAGGACACAATAAAACACATCTTTATAGCTAGGGAATGGGTCATTCACTTGAAGCACTTGGCATCCAAAAGGGGCTCTCCCTCGAATGGCTCATGGTCTTCAATCATTTGACTGACACGCTCTTTTTGGGCTTCATCTGAAAGATCTACCTTCCTCCATTCATAAAGCTCCATGTCATAGCACTCATCAAGCACAAATTTTGGGATTTCTGGCCCACGGAAGAGCCACAGCCCCTTCACCTTGAATGGGGGATCTGAACCGATCACTAGCATTTTTCCAAATGCATACTTGCGAGCTAGATCCATCCTCTGAAGAAATCCGCCGACCTTGTTCATTGTTACAAAGGAAACAGTGTTCTCATCATTGTACTTGTAATCACAGAACCAGAGAGAGTATCCCTCAGGATCGTACATGTCCCAGAACCCTGTGACAAACATTAAACAGTGATGAAGAGGAACTTATTCAGTGCAAATGACTTAATTAGTATCACATAGAGAAATAACCCAGATTGATAATGGTCTTCAAGGTCAAAAGAGCAAAAGCATCGATAAGATGTGGAAATGCATGCAGATACCTAACAATTTCTATAACTCAGTTGTTTGAGTTAATGTATGAACATAGGGTAAACCTACCTCTTTCTTCCAGCACATGCATACCACTAAACCATGGAGACCTTAACAAAGGTAACTCCACAGGTAATACAGAACACTCATTTGGATCCCTATTTGCAGAAAATAAATTGATGGCTATTGACACCATCTTTGTGAAATTTGACAGATGCTATAATCAGAGGATGAGGAAAAAGTCAAAACGAGAGACAATACCTTTAATAGCAACCTCACGGAAGTTAGTTTTCGTGTTTGAGTACAGCCTCTTCCACTCATCTAGTATCATCTTACTTGGGGGCAGCAGGTCAAGAGGATTTTTAGGTTTGGGCTTTGGTGCCTCCTCTTCCTCACCAGCTTCTGGCTTGGAGTCTGATGGCTCCTTTTTGGCTTCTTTCTTGGGTTCATCCTTGGGCTTTGGTTTAGCTGCTTCTTTTGGCTGAGAAGGCTTCTTAGCAGATGGAACAGGTGGAAGAGATTCTGTCTGCTTCACCTCACCCAGAATCTTCTTGAAATTGGGTTGATTAACTGAAGTCCAAAAGTATCGTTCCACATGAGGAAACTCGCTGGTAAAGCTCTTGGTCATGAGGCGGGTGAACCCATTGAATAAGTTGCATGTCAGAATGATATCAGCCAGCGTCACAGTATGCCCAACAAGATAAGTGTTTGAAGCAAGATAAGTATTGAGAGCATCTAACCCTCTCTTCAGGGCAGAAATTGTAGCTTCCTCAGCCTTCAAACAAAACAAATTGCACAAAAAATAAGCACGTGACATAGATGATACAACTTTTTATGTTTTTGCAGAAGACACTTTATGTGCGACTTTAACCTAATGTTACATCAAGTTGTGGAAAATGCAGGGAGATGGATATATAATGACATACCGGAGGAAGGTATACAGCACGTCCCATTCTCGGTCTAAACCAAGCCACAAGATGAGCATCAATTTCCAATGATGAGAAATCAATCCACTGCTCTATATGAGCCTGAAAATTCAACCACACAAAATAAGCATAATCCAAACGAACACAGGTGTGTAAAGACATAGAGAGAGAGAGAAAGCAAAAGTAGCTACAAGGGTATTACGTAATCAATAAGGGAAGAACCATATAGAGGATTGTCAGGCTTCATGCGAGTAACTGCAGCAACAAATAAGGAAGCCTATGAGTTCCAAACAATAACTTTCAAAAGAACCCAAAAATTCACGGCTGGAAAGGAGAATCTATAGTATTACCATAACGTGCTATAGCATTGCTCTCGAAGATGGGACCGTCAGGTGTTTCCAACACGGGAACCTAGAAGAATAACAGACGTGATACCTCCCTCAAACTGTAATATAAACAGCACATGTGAATTGGCATGAATACTATAACACAGAAGTGTACCTTTCCAATAGGGTTCATCTTGAGAAATTCAGGAGTCTTATTAGAGACACCCATCTCAAAATTCTCGACCAGCTCCACTTTCACCCCGCTGTACTCAGCAGCAATAAGTGCCTTGAAGGCATTTTTGTTCGCCTTCCCAGCGTGTATGATCTGCAACGTAGATCAAACAGCCTAATCAGCAAAGGATGATCAGTTGACAAAAAGTGATTAAGAAACGAAATTGTGATCGGTTAGTAGATTCAAAGGGGATTCCTGCAGAAGCATATGCACAAAAGCTGTTCAGAATTATTACTATCCAATGATAGAGACCCAAACAGTAATCTGATTGTACTTCGTCTACGTCACTCTTCCATCCTAAGAGCCAAAATTCGCTTTCTGAGCATTACAATTAAAAAAAAAATCCAATACCAATTCGGTTTCTTTCATTTCCGAATTGGTACTAGAGCTTAACTCTCAGCAACAGAAAAAAATCGATCGAACTTGAAATTCACGAGAGAAATCGAGACATTGCAAAACAACAATGACGCTACACCATGCAGCAAAAGATGCAGAAAGCAATCAAATTCCTCATCAAGGTTTCTGATCACTAGCACCGAGGCTGACAATTAAATACTCCCCACCATTTCTTGGCAAACAAACACACCAACACCACTGCGAACGCCACAAGAGAGTACATAAACCAATAAAAATTCAAAATTCGGACTCACCAGAGCCATCTCTTCACGGAAAAACGTTTAGCTCCAATCCCAGATCTAACCACAAAACCAAAAACAAAAGCGAACCATTTAGCAAAATTAACTCCAAAAAACCACCCCTTCGATTAAACAGAAAAGAGCTTCAAAATTCCAAGAAGTTTCAATCACAGGGAGACGAGAGTGAGAAACCCAAAAGAGAGCGTTCTTCCGGAGTAAGCTGTAAGGAAGAGAGAGGACAAAAGGTAACAAGGTAGGGTTTTTGTAGGAAGCGAAAATGCAAAAGAGCCTTGAAGCCCACAGCTTCTTTGGGCTGAAAATTGGTTCAATCCCAAAACGGGCTTCGTTGACCTATAATTAATATATATATTGTTGAGTTTAGTAAGGCAAACAATCCTCATATACTCAAATGAAATTAACTGTTCAATCTAAATACTTGGTGCATATTCGGATATAGCATTTCATGTCCATCTATTACTCAATTTGGGTTTTGTACTACAAAATTCTTTGTAGGCATAGCATGTACGAGGTGCAAGTAAGCTAGCTCGAATGGTCTAACCAAGTGAATAACCAATGCTTAGTTAAGATTAAGATGATGGAATTAAGTTATAGTTATTAGCTATAACTTTTGGTGTAGTAGTAACAATCGAGGATTCCTATGACTAGATCCTAAACAATAATAGCTTCTTTTTTTTTTTAAGAAACGAGAAAAATATTTTGACAAATTTTATTAATAATAACAAGATTAAGTGTAATAACCATATCTCAAATAAATACAGAGACATGGTATAAAAGTGTGAGATGGGTAAACAATAGCAATTTAGTAATTGAACTACAAATATGTTCACAATTTATTAAAGTATCTTAAAGCATTAAGATAATAAATAGTGAGTTAACAATAATAATGATAAGTAATGATTCTGTGAAATCTTAGTGATTAATTTTCAAAATATTGATTGGGATTTGAAAAATCTATGTAATTAAAAGCTTTAAGTTCAAACAAATTGTAATCCGGGCTAAGCATAATAAATGTGGGTTTTATTTATTCTTTCCCTTCCTTATTTACTTAGAAAAAGCTAAAACATTTAATATTTTTAGTTGTTTGTCAGTGTGAAAAGAAAAAAAAAAACTCTTTGAGGATTTTACTACATGAACTTTTTTATATTTTAGTTATTATTTTATAGACATATATGTAAACACGGGTTAGATTTTTGCTATGTTAAGGTAATAAATCTTAATTGGTTATTTAATTTAATATAGAGATTTCTAATTTAAGATAAGCATAATTTAGTTAGTAAAAAGATGAAAAATTGATAGGTGTTAACATTTTCTTGTACATATTCGCATAATCATTCATTCTCAAGCGCAAGAAAGGCTCTAAATGAATGCTATTACTAATATTGTTAAGATTAGTACTAATAATATCTAAATTATTTTAGAAATTCATCAAATATTTTTCCTATTTACTTATATACACAAATTTTGCATGAATTTTCATAAAATGGTAAAACTTTGATGGTAAATTTTTCTTTTTAAAGTAATGGATAGGGGCAGTTTAGTCATAAAGTACAAATGTGGGGGGTGAATTGGGTACAAAAATCTCCGACAACGAAACCGGTTCGGAGGTTCCAACCCATCTTACAGTAGGACTTGTCGTTCAACTTCTCCATTTCTTCTTCTTCTCCTTCTTCTTCTTCGGGATCGATTCTTCAGGAAAGCTGTGTACTTAGATTTTTATTTTTTATTTATTTTCCATTTGAAGGTTTTAGATTTCATTAGAAAGGAAAAGGAAAAGGATGGCGAGGAGACCGGACGAAGAATACGATTACCTGTTCAAGGTGGTATTGATCGGCGATTCTGGGGTCGGGAAATCGAACCTACTCTCCCGATTTACTCGCAACGAGTTCTGCTTGGAGTCCAAGTCCACCATTGGCGTCGAATTCGCCACACGTACTCTCCAGGTCTCTTTCTCTCTCTTCGTATCTCTCTCAAACACATTCACAGATGCAGACACTCTTTAAGCCTATTTATATGCAAACATATGGTTGATTTCGATCTGGGTTTGCTTTAAGTATAAACTTTTTTCGACTAAACTACGGCAGATCTGCTTTCATGGGAGGTTTTCGGGTACTGGGTCGCTGGGTTTTTCTCAAATTTCAAACGCAATTTCATTTTTGGATTTGGGTTTTGGGAGAAGTGGGATTGGAGAGCTTGGAAGTTTTGTTCTTGGTTTGTGCAACTGTGAAGCTGGGTTATTAAATGCTACAGTGCATTTAATTTCGCTGCTTGTATTAAATGCATGGGGTTTTATATATCCCTATAGATATCTAAAGACATAATCATCAGCTCTTGAAGTTGGAATTTTTAAGGAACGGATTATGTCATTTGAAATTATGATTTCGTGTGGCTTCATGGTGTTTGACTGTACTAGCTTCTTCATGGTATTTTGAGTGATTATGCTTCTTGCTGTGTTTTCATGGGGTTCATATTTTGTAGATCTCATTGTTAGATAACCTGCTTCAAATTTTTTCTAATCGTTTGAATGTCATTTTAGAAACATAGAGAACTATATTTTGAGCCTGATGTTTTTATGAGCATGATGGGATTGGGGAAGAGGCTTCCTAGAACTGAACAATTGTTACATCTTTGAGTGACTATCATCTTGCGTTAACTATGAAAACAGGATAGTGTTTCCATGTTTTGAAATTTCTATACACAGATTCGTAGAGGCCACATAACAAGAAGTTTGAATTTGTACCGATGAATATCTGTTATTAAGCAAACAGCAACTTTTCAACTTTCGTTTTGATGTTGATCTGAGAGTTCATTGGAGGTCTAAGACTCTAAGCTTATTTGAATTCTGAACATTTTGGGTTTTTAATTTTACTTTTTTAACACATACCCGTTGTCGAATCTGGACCTCATAGTCTCAGGCTGCACCTGCTACCAATTGAAGACACAAGGTGGTATTTCGAACACTTGTAATTGATGTTGCACTGGATTCCTGATTTAAGTGGAGTGTTTTCCGAAGAGTAGGAAAATTCAGTAATATCTATCAACTTTCCTTGTTAAAACATGTTATCAAGTCTCCTGGAAACTTTCAATTGTCCCACTGTTGTGAGAAACCAGCTTCAATGGCGTCTGCTTACACAAGAGACCTTGTCCTTTTTCTCAGGTTGAGGGAAGAACCGTGAAGGCCCAGATATGGGACACGGCCGGCCAGGAGCGATACCGAGCAATAACGAGCGCCTACTACCGGGGTGCTCTCGGAGCGCTTCTGGTGTACGACGTTACGAAACCGACGACATTCGAGAACGTGAGCCGGTGGCTGAAGGAGCTGAGGGACCATGCAGATTCCAATATCGTCATCATGCTCATCGGCAACAAGACCGATCTGAAGCATCTCCGAGCAGTGGCCACCGAGGATGCCCAGGGTTATGCAGAGAAAGAAGGCCTTTCATTCATCGAAACATCTGCCCTTGAAGCAACCAACGTGGAGAAGGCTTTCCAGACAATTCTCGGAGAGATATACCGGATAATCAGTAAGAAGTCGCTTTCTTCAGAGGAGCCGGCGCCGGCGAACATCAAGGAAGGCAAGACCATCGTCGTTGGCGGATCAGAGGCCAACGCCAAGAAGCCTTGCTGCTCTTCATCCTAAGGATGGCCACAATTCCCTCTCATCCTTCTGGCTTTTTTTTCCCCATCTAGTGGGTTGCTGTTCCAATTTTTTTTTTTTTTTCAGGGCTTTGAGAATATATTTGAACTAAGCTTTTTTTCTATTGCTGTCAGGATTCATAATGATTGTCTTTATGCGTGAGCTTGATACAAATTTTCTGGTGTTTTCGATTACATTATATTTATTATATTGTATTTTTAGAAACTCTCAAGCAAACTTGCCTTGCGTACAGGAAACTGATAGAAATTAATTTTTCCCAGAAGAGAAAGATTGAAGAAGGAATATTTAGCAGTTTTGATAGATCCATCTGAGTACAGTCAACAGAGTTTCAGTGTCTTAGGATATTTTTAACATAAACGAATATGACTAGATTGGCTAACCACAACAGTTGCTCTTCTGCTGGATCGGCTGCCCCTTCATTTGAACAGTCCCTGTAGACTTGCTTGCAGTTGGTTGGCTGCCCATTCTGCAATGAAAAAGTTAATAAGCTTAACAGCGAAGAAAAAGAGGATCGATAAGTTTGATGATATAAAAGCTCAAAGGAGATCAGAAAAAGGGGTGAAATAGCAAGCCAGTTGTCAGGATCAGAACATTCCATTATCCATCTATTCTATTTTAATAATCCTGCAAGGAGTTGGAAAAGCCTAGGTCCACAATCTATTTAAAGGAAAATCACAAGATGGATGGACCCAGCATATCTAATCTCTAACCCAAAAGTAGAATGGAATAATAAGAAACTAACAAAAGACATGGTTGTTCATAGTTATTTTTCTAGGCAGATTTTAAAATGTGCAATATGATAAAAGCGTGAAGTCAAAGTGATTATTATACTGTTAGGAACATGAAGGAAGATTCATGCTTCTGATTCTGCATTTGCTGCTATGAAGCTAATTATTATATTGTATGATTTGCAATAAGGTAAGGAGGCAAGGAAATGTTGATTAGTGCTTTTACTTTTTCTTGATCTCGCTAGCCATGGTTAAGAAAGCTTGCTCCACATTAATCGAGTCTTTGGCACTTGTCTCAAGGAATGGGATCCCAAGCTCGTCTGCAAATGCCTGCATTTTTTTAGGCACAGGAACAGAATGAAGTTAGACCCCAACAAAGCAGCAAGAAATCATTGTGGTTTTCATTTCCGGATGGGGGGTTGGGGGGGACACTTGATTTGATGTGCTTTCCAGATCCAGAATATTTTAATATCATTTCCAGCTGTAACTCGAATCACAAGGATCGTGACCTTATCAGAAGCTAAGATCTATAAAACAACACATGACGTGCATCTATAAAATTAATGATGCATGTCACCCAACCAGACACGTAGCATATGTAAGCTTCAACCTCAACTTTACTTATTAAAGGATGAAACCTTCGAGGTGTAACCCTTCTGATATGGTGACTGTGGAAGTGGGTTTTACCTGAACCTTGAGGAGACAGTAAGAATCCAAGATACGAGAGCAGAAAGGGATAGAATCGAGCCATTTATCTATGAGATATTAATGTAGATGACTGGTGAAAAGAATAACAAGCAGAGTGACCACCATATAACATAAAAAGACATAAGCTTCAGTGTTGTTTTCAAATCTTCTAAGGAATAACAAGGAACCATTCAGCAAAATACAGATGCTTGCATAATACACATAGTAAATACACACGCAAAATACATATGCTTATGTGTGCATTATTATGGGCATCTGTCTGCAAATACTCCAACTTGGCCGCTAAAGTCCCCAAGGATGCTCAGTAAGCAGAAACTCAGCGTAAAACAAGGCAATAGATAGTCCTAGTCAATAATAAGAGTTCAGGCAACCATCATACTACATACCTTTCCTGTCTGCGTATCCACAACCTTGCTGTCAACCAAATCACACTTATTTCCAACTAGAAGCTTGCAGACACTGTCATTTGCATATCTATCAATTTCATTCAACCACTGCTTGACATTGTTGAAGCTCTCCATCTCAGTAACATCATAGACAATCTGTTGAGCACCAGGACACGTAAGATTTCTCAAGCGGTAAGACAATAGTAACCATTGGAAATAAAAACTTTGTTAGCTAAAATAAATCATTCCATGCTTCTTTTTGGATCACAGAAAAGCAATGGATGCATATGATAGTCAAGCACAAAGTTGAAGTACATGAGATGAAGTCCAGCAGTTAAGCGTAATCTTATGAAAATATCTATCTCCAATCTCCAATTTTAAGTCAAATTCTTAGAGATGAAGAAGGGCAAGAGAACTGAAGTAACATTGAAAGCTCACAGATAGAATTGCTAAGACACATGGAATGAAAAACTAGCAAATAAGAGTTCTGACAATAAATTCAGATAATCTGATCCAATGTCGTGGGAATAATTCCAATTTAAGTTAGAAATCAATGAACTAAGTTTCTCAAACAAGAAGACAAAGGGTAACAGATTCTCACAATTATCCCATGAGCTCCTCGATAATAACTGCTTGTAATAGTTCTGAACCGCTCCTGTCCGGCAGTATCCCACTAGATACAGAAACAAAAGCAAAATTATTTATTAAAAAAAAAATCACTCATTAGGTGGACTACAGACTAAGAACATGCCAACCCAACGTGACAGAAAGCTGTCGTTCTTTGATTTGTAAGTTCCCTTAATACAAAAGGTGTAAGCAAACCATGAAGAGGAAGCAATCAGCGACTGGAGATCTAAGAGATTTCTGTAAAATAGGACTTCCCAATTTCATAAAAAGCAACCAATAATAAAGAAATACGAAGGAGCTCCACAAAAATCTTCCCCTAGGAATACAATTAGTACAATTATTTAAGCATTTCCCGCATTATATGCGAAGAGACACCTAGCGTAATTGCATTAACCTCTAAGAAGGCTAAGGACTGCAAATAGAAGACAATTTCACCCCAATGCATAGCAGTGGAATTTTATTTTTTATTTTTCTGAAAAAAAAAACTCTTAAATGTAGAAAAGAAAAGGCTTCACTCACAATCTGCAGCTTGATTGTCTTTCCTTCCAACTCCACAGTCCGGATTTTCTGAAACACCACAAAATATCTTTGGTAATGACGCATAAACAAAGACCATAAACACACCCACACAGAATGGAGAAGAGAGAGAATGACTTACAAAATCAACTCCAATGGTGCTTATGTAGCTGTCAACATAGGAATCATCCTGAAAATGAGAAAACACAACCAAAACTTCCAACATCAAGCACTAATTACCAAATAATCAACCCGAAACCCTAACATTTCTTCACTAATTTTCTTCACTACTTCCAGAAACCGAAACTAACCTAAAAAACAACAAAAAAGAAGCAAAAGAACACGTCAAAACCCGAACTCACCGCGAATCTGAGAAGGAGGCACGATTTTCCAACAGAAGAGTCTCCAATAAGCAAAAGCTTGAACAAATAATCGCTAAAAGAAAACACAAACTAATTATAAACACACACACGTTACCAAAAGCGAAGAGAAAGAGAGGGAAAATAGGCGTTTGGAGAGTAGGAAAATCGAACTCACTATTCGTTGCTCATGATTGCGTTCGGTGGAATGAGATCGATAGAGACGAATCTTTGAATAAATTCTCTCTCTGTTTAAACGCACGAAAGGAAGACAAAGAAGTGAAAGAAAAGTGGTGGGGGGACTCACCTGTCACGTCCCTCTTGTACTCCATTGGATGCTTTGGGATTATTATTTTATTCTACATTTTTTATTTTTTATTTGTTTACTTTAATTTACTTCTCATTTTAAAGTTAACTTGGTAGATTTGATATTCTTCACAAATCTTTAATCTAATTCACAACCATAATAAAAGTACACTAACTTCATGAGTTTTGTATTAATTAAAAATATAATTGATGAACTCAAAATACTCGTTTTATAAGTTTTTCATACAAGTCATTCTAAACAGATTAATTTCATCTTACAGGCTAAATATTAATTGTAAGGATTTTATGAGACTGAATATACATTAGTGATCATCACGTTCGAAGATTGGCTTATATAGCAAGCTTGGAAATGAATCCAATTAAAAAATCCACCATTATTGAGTCCAACTTGGCAAATCATTTCAAAATAGTCTAACTTACTATTCAATAATTCCAACATCCAAGTTTATGTCCAACCCACGTGCAATTTGATGTGTAGCTTTAATCTCATACTTGTTTGGTTGTTGATAAAATTGAAAGTTTTTCACTGTGAATGTGTCTTTTAGGACATGTTGGTTCTTTTTTTTTTAAGTGAAATTATAAATTTTTACGTGAGATTTATTAATGAAATATGAATTTACTCAGTTATAATTTAAAATTATTTTAAGCAAAATAAACATTGCTATTCCTACTAAAATTATATAAAGCATAACTTTCAAGAGCTTTGAACAAATTACAATTTTTTACAACAACATTTTACATTACAACGTTGGCTTTTATTGGTCAAGTAATTAAATAATTTTAGCCATTCATGTTTAAATTCTTTGCATTTCAAGTGGTATATTTAAAATAAATAATTTTAGTTTGTAGCAGAATTATTCACAATTAAGACCATAAAATTAAGATAACTATAAACTATAAAGCATTTTCAATCACACCTCAAGTAGTTCGCACAAATAATTGTTTAAGAATTCAATCTTATCCAAAAGCCAATTAAATGATCTTCTTATTTATAAAAGAAGAATTTAAGTAACTAGAGATTCATGCCACACTTCTTAGACTTGTTCCCTCATTTCAAGTATACAATAATACTTTTCATACTTATAAAAACCAAGATGGCTATAAGGAAAATAAATTGTATGATGAATAAAGATGGCTATAAGGAAAATAAATTGTATGATGAATAAAGGTGGCTACAAGCAATCCACAAAAGAAAGTTTATAGAGAATTTTGAAATTTTATATACAAAACCCTATTATAAAAGGAAATAATATATTTATATATAATTAATTTCCTTATTTGTCTCGGATCTTGAAGTACTATTTTCTTTTTTTGTGTCGAAACAAAATAGAGAAAATATCATTCATTTAAAATTAACTACAATTTTTCACTCTCCAATGTGAAAGTCATGTCCTCCAACTTCTCTCAAATCAAGCTTGTAATAATACTTTTACATAAAGATCATAAGCGAACAAGTACCATATTTAATAGTAGGAAAACCTTCCATTTCTAACAATAATAAACTCAATTCAAGGTGCTGCTGTAAGTTTAATGAAACAGCCGTTGGATTCCTCGTACGCATTTATCTTCACCGTCTTCTGCAAATCCGAATCATAAACCCGAATCCACTTCTTCTTCTTCTTCTCTGTTTCTTATTCTTCTCGTCGGTTGTACGCAGCGCTGCTGTTGAAGAGCCTTTAATATAATATAAATCCATCTTGTTTGGTCTCAAAGAAAACCATACTTTCTTCTACTTCTTCCTCTCATCGGTCAACGACTGCCCAGGCCTCCTTGTAACGCTCTTCGCGTATCGCTTCTGAGCCGGAGGTACGATCTCGTTGCTATTCTTCTCTAATTGTTTGTTGAATCTAATCTTTGCTAGAGTAATTAAGTTTTGACGATAAGTTATGATTTTATATTCTGTTCTTATACTAAATATAAATATAATTATTACATTCCGGTTGTTATTAATAAAATTTGTTAATTACTATCCATATTTTGGTTATGCATCTTAATCTTTTTGTTTTTCTTCATGACCTAGAGCGATAAGGTTAACTGCACTAATCAACTCCTAAAAAGAAGAGTTTCGGTCAAAAGGAACTTGCCATCTCAGTTTCTTGAGGATTGTGGTGTGCATAAAGAATGATGTAGTACATGTTGAAGAAGATTGTCGTATACTCCATAAAGAATTATTTACGGGCATTAAGTAACAACAGTCTTAATTTGCACGTAACTTAACCCTGTAAAACACTCAACGTGTGTTCCTTTTCCAAACTATGAAGCATCCACAAGAAGGCAAACGAAGAAAGAAAGGAAAGAAAAGAAAAAAAGTTGGTCAAATTGTTAAATTCTTTGTTTATTGAATTTTTTTGGGGGTTTTTTTCATACTCTATGGTTACGAGTCTTTGGGGTTTAACTTGATAACTGCTTCTTAATGTCCAAATAGTTTGGGTCTGATCATTGGATGTTGTTAGTGGATTAATCTCCACTTGATCATCAATCCGTAAATGTGTATTTAGTGGAATTATTAGTTGGTGTCTTGTTTGGGATTTTTCATACACTAGAGGTAGAAGTTGGGTTGGAATTTACACGATTTATATCATTTTGGGCTAATTAGGTTAGTATTTGTATATTTCTATTTGGTTTGGGCTTGATTACTTGACATTTTTAGTGGATTAACTTTTGTAAATTATATTTGGATCAAAAAGTTCGTAGTTCAGTTAAGAATAAATATTTTTTTAGATTTTTTTATCTTAGATTTGACATGAGTGTGTGTGGATATATATAATTATCAATTGGGTTTTTGCATCATTTTGTTCATATTAGTTTCAAACATCTAAATTTTTTGGGCCTTGTTATGATTATATGTAAGTGAATTAAGTACCATATGTAGTGAATTATTAATGGGGTTTTCAACATCTTTGGCTTAAGTTGGATTAGAATTTCGGTGATGAGATATGATCATCTAGTTTAGGCTAATCCTTGTTTATTACATGATCATTATTGCTATCATAATTCTTGTGTTCTTAAATTTGTATTGAAAAATGGAGCTGCGGTATTATGTTTAGCCATGGTTTCTTGTTCTTTGCAGTCTCCATCAGGCTTTTGACATGGCGTCAGAGGCTGGGAAAAGCTTCGCCAAGAGGGATCGTCTTCTACAGATTGAGCGCGAAGTTCGAGAATGGTGGGAACAAGAAGATATCTTCAGGGCTGAACCAGGTGAAAGACCTCCCGAACCAGGCGAGAAGTTCTTCGGCAACTTCCCTTATCCTTACATGAATGGGTATTTGCATCTCGGACATGCATTCTCACTCTCAAAGCTAGAATTCGCCGCTGCTTTTCATCGACTGAGAGGTGCCAATGTCCTCCTGCCTTTCGCTTTCCACTGCACCGGCATGCCCATCAAGGCGTCAGCCGATAAACTTAAACGTGAAATCCAACAGTTCGGGGATCCGCCGACTTTTCCCCATGAATTGGAGGAGGAAGAAGAGGTCACAGAAGAAGCTGAGGATGCAAATGGCGGAGCACCGCCGGAGAAGTTCAAGGGTAAGAAGTCCAAGGCTTCCTCGAAATCAAGTGGGCAGATGTTTCAGTGGGAGATTATGCGTAGTTTTGGCCTTTCCGATAGCGAGATATCTCAGTTCCAGGATCCATATAATTGGTTGGAGTACTTTCCTCCATTGGCAATGGAGGACCTGAAAGCTTTTGGGTTGGGTTGTGACTGGAGACGCTCCTTCATCACCACTGACAAGAATCCTTTCTACGATTGCTTCGTGAGATGGCAGATGAGGAAGCTAAAATCCATGGGGAAGATCGTGAAAGATGTCAGATACACTGTGTATTCTCCTCTAGATGACCAGCCATGCGCGGATCATGACCGGGCTACTGGTGAAGGAGTTCAACCTCAAGAGTACACTCTGATAAAGATGGAGGTGGTGCCGCCATTTCCCCCTAAGCTAGGAGCTCTGGAGGGGAGAAGAGTGTTCTTGGCCGCTGCAACTTTGAGACCTGAGACGATGTACGGACAAACCAATGCATGGGTATTGCCTGACGGGAAGTATGGAGCCTTTGAAATTGATGACAAAGAAGTGTTTGTTCTTACAAGAAGAGCCGCCATGAATCTTGCATATCAGAAGTACTCCAGAATCCCAAAGAAACCCACATGCTTGCTTGAGCTTACTGGGCATGATTTGATCGGGCTTCCGTTAAGGTCTCCTCTTTCCTTGAAGGAGATCATATATGTTCTTCCAATGCTCACTATTTTGACAGACAAAGGAACTGGGATTGTCACCAGTGTACCGAGTGATGCTCCTGATGATTACATGGCCTTGCATGACTTGAAATCAAAACCAAATCTCAGGGCGAAGTATGGCGTGAAGGATGAATGGGTATTGCCCTTTGACATGATTCCCATCATCAACATCCCCGAGTTTGGAGATAAGGCTGCAGAGAAAGTTTGCCAGGATCTGAAAATCAAAAGCCAGAATGAAAAAGAGAAGCTTGCGGAAGCCAAGAAGTTGACGTACTTGAAAGGATTTACCGAGGGAACACTGATTGAAGGTGAGTTTGCAGGGAGGAGAGTCCAGGAAGCAAAGCCATTGGTCAGGAGCAAGCTTTTAGAGATGGGCATGGCGATCGTGTACAGTGAACCTGAGAAGCCGGTGGTCTCCAGGTCTGGTGATGAATGTGTTGTGGCACTTACAGATCAATGGTATATTACATACGGGGAATCAGAATGGAAGAAGAAGGCCGAGGAGTGCCTGTCCGCCATGAATGTCTTCTCTGATGAAACTCGGCATGGCTTGGAGCATACTTTAGGCTGGCTAAACCAGTGGGCATGTTCACGATCTTTTGGACTTGGGACTCGTATCCCTTGGGATGAAGACTTTCTTGTTGAATCCCTGTCTGATTCCACCATCTACATGGCTTATTACACCATCGCCCACCTGTTACAGAACGGCAACATCTATGGATCTGATACATCTCTCGTAAAGCCGGAACAGATGACTGATGAGGTCTGGGATTTCCTTTTCTGTGACGGCCAGCTCCCAAAATCATCCGATATCCCTTCACCCATGCTTGAAAAGATGAAGCAGGAGTTTGAATATTGGTACCCATTTGATGTTCGGGTGTCTGGAAAAGATCTCATCCAGAATCATCTGACCTTCTCCATCTACAACCACACAGCAATCATGTCCAGAAGACACTGGCCTCGTGGGTTTAGATGCAATGGCCATATAATGCTGAATTCAGAGAAAATGTCCAAGTCTACAGGGAATTTCAGGACCATTCGGCAGGCAATTGAGGACTTCTCTGCTGATGCCACACGGTTCTCTTTGGCTGATGCTGGAGACGGCGTTGATGATGCAAATTTTGTATTCGAGACTGCCAATGCTGCTATCTTACGACTTACTAAAGAGATTTCATGGATGGAGGAAGTCCTGGCTGCAAAGTCTTCTCTGAGAACAGGTCCCCCATCCACTTATGCTGATCGGGTGTTTGCAAACGAGATGAACATTGCTGTCAAAATGACTGAGCAGAATTATCAGAATTACATGTTCCGGGAAGCTCTGAAGACTGGGTTTTATGATCTGCAGGCAGCCAGAGATGAGTACAGATTCTCATGCGTTACTGAGGGAATGAACTATGATTTGGTCACTCGTTTTATGGATGTACAGACACGGCTTATAACTCCTATCTGTCCTCACTATTCAGAGTACATTTGGAGGACAATTCTGAAGAGAAATGGTTTTGTTGTGAAGGCTGGGTGGCCTGCAGCTGATGCTCCAGATTTAACCCTCAAGAGCGCCAACAAATACTTGCAAGACTCGATCATTCTGATGAGAAAGCTGCTTCAGAAACAAACATTAGGTTCAACAAAAGCTTACAATAAGGGTTTAATATATGTGAATGAGCAATTTGAGGGATGGAAAGCAGAATGCTTGACGACACTGCAGAAAAAATTTGACAGTCAGAATCGTACTTTTGCTCCAGACCAGGAAATACTTGATGAACTGAGGAGTACTTCTGTTGGTCAGGCTGCAGATTTCAAGCAAACCCAGAAGCTATGTATGCCTTTCTTGAAGTTCAAAAAGGATGAGGCAATTGCACTAGGATTTCAGGCTTTGAATTTACAGCTACCATTTGGAGAGTTTGAGGTTCTCCAGGAGAACTCTGAGTTGATCAAGAGGCAACTTGGTCTTGATCAAGTGGAGATTCTTTATGCAACTGACCGTGATGCTCGTGCTAAAGCTGGTCCTCTTGTTTCGCTGCTAAATCAGAATCCTCCATCGCCTGGAAATCCAACTGCCATCTTCTTAACTGGATAAAACATGTTTCAACCCTTTTATTTATCTTATGTTTTCGTTAATTTGGATTATAGTTACCTACTGTATCTAACTTATGTTTTCATTAATTTGGATTATAGTTACCTACTGTTTATTGATACGATGAGTTTTGTCTGATAGAAAATAAATCGCCTCAAATGAAGCTTTAAACCAAGATCTATGCATCAATCATGAATTAAAAATGGGTTTTAAGTATAAAACTAAAACGAGATTTGCATATCTAATTGTGTTTAATTATGGTTATATTTTGTATAATCTTTGGCTAAGATCTTAGTTTTTATTACTCTGATTATGCCAGCAAATGAAAAACCTGAATAGACACCTAAAATGTGATGCGTTTTGTTAAATAAAGAAAAATACATATCATGATGAAATGACCATTATACCTTTAAATCTTTTAAAGATCTACTATAAACCTAATTTCAATATATACACGAACTCCAATGCACATATAATAAGTTAGAAGGAAAACTTAGCCAATTTAACTTATAATATGTTGAATCAAATAGTTTCAACTCATTATAGTTTTAAAATGAATACTAAGACCTGCATTAGCTAACACCATATTTTCAATCAATGTCAAAATATGTCTTATATAACTAAACCAATATTGTTTACATTAATACACATCTATAAGAGAATTAGTTTATCCTCATTGATATAAGCCTAAATTATATAAGCTTATATTTTTTACCTCTCTCTTTTACTTTTGCCTTTTTATCAAAATTTGCTCTTCGAGAAGATGAAATTGATGGGAGGTAAGAAGAAGGAAGATGGATTGATCTTGATCCTAATAAGAAGTATCTCAGAATGCAATCATAAAAGGTACTTATAAAGGTGAATTACATCTTACTCTAACAAGCAAAACATTCAGCGAGGATAGGAAGGAAGCAGAGGAAGACATACACATAACTAAAGAGAGCACTACCCGCGATTCATCATCACAATCAACGAACAAAGATCATAAGTTTGCAAACTTAAGTACAGCACAAAGCAGAAAGAAGCCTGCGAAATATTAGTTAGGAAAAAAAAAAAAAAAGAAGCAGAAAGAAGCCTAGCTTCGGTGGTATTCCCTTTAAGTGTCATAAGGGGACTCTTTTTTTTGTTTTTTTTTTTTACCTTTATGAAAATATAAATTCTCAATAAAAGCTTTGGGAAATAAAAAGGAGACATACCAAATAGGATTGAAGTCCAAGCCTCATAGCTTGGCAGCTCAACGGCTCTTGAGGGGATCATCACATAAGAGTTTGAGACACCTTTTGCTAAATAAATCCCCTAAAATCCTCTTACCCTAATTAAAAAGATCAAAAGACAAGAAGCATAGAAATCTAATCCCTAAAACCTTCAGGAAATGTTAGTTAGGCTTAGGTAATTATACGTTACCACATACATTAAGTATGTGTTATCTTGCGTATTTTATGCCTAACTTTTGTTACCTTAATCAACAACATAATAATGTAGGTCTTGTAGCCAATTTTGAAGAGTTAAGGTTACATATTACTTTTTGTATTTATTTGAAATATGATTATCATATTCAATTTTATTATTATTAATAAGATTTGTTAGGGTTTTACCTTTATTATATATATTTATTAAAAAAAAAACTAAAACCCTATAATCTATATTTAAGGAAAAGCTCTAGAGCTAGCAAGTCCTTGGAACCATGCCTTACCGTCGCCAGGAAATTGATTTAAACGGCGATAATTCGCTGTAATAATTCCGAACCCAGATTTTAGACTTCAGCAGTGGTTTCTCGGTCCTCTCTGACCTGAACCGATTCGCACCTTCTTTCCGGCCTTATTATAGCCGGCTTGTAGAAGAACCTAGCCAGAACTCGTGGCCCGCTTCGGCTTTTTCTTAGTACTTGCCGGTATGTGATCGAGCCTCTAATTCGAACATCTGATGGAGCTTCCCTTATATTTCATTTCTTTGTTTGGAATAGGCTTCGAGCCTCGAATAGGGAATAATGACAATCTGCTTATCTTTTCCTTCCAATTGATGATTGCATTTTGGAAAGTGAGTCTTCCTGTTGACGATTTTGAGCATTCAACTGGATTGCATTAAAGTTGTCTAAATTGGATGCTTATAAACAAAAGTTTCTTCCACTTTTCTACCGACTATCCATTTATTTTGGAGCAAAAATGAAGCAATTGAAAGATTATGGAAGCTGCAATTCACTCCAGAAAAGAATTAATCTATAAATTCGGAATGTGGATTACCATTATTAGTTGTACAGTTAGGAGTTAATCTTGCAATTGCTTGATATAGTTATTAGGCTCTTCTTGGATTCCCACTGAAGTGGGAGTTGGTTTGTAAACAAACTAGTAGGATTCTAGGTGTTACGCACACATAGTTTGTTGGGTTGGTGGACCGTAATAATTTCTTTGGATAAAAGTATGAGAGTTAGACTTTGTAAAGCTTTATTGCTTGTCAAGGCTTGTTTTGATTTACCGTGTTCTTGGGCTCTGATTTGTACAACCTCGTTGAGATATTTGATTTGTGGGATTTCATTCTTGAGACTTGTTTATATGGGGACAGTTTGTTTGCCCCTATAATTTTCCTTTGTAATGCTCTCTTGCTTTGTGCATTAATATGTTTTGGTACATAATGGATGTATATGAATTTGGTTTGGATTTATAACTCTTCAATATCATTGTGGATCTCACATGGGGCTGATCATTAGCGCTTTGAAATTTGCTGTTGTCTGTATTGGCGATTTGCAGCAGCAGAGAAGTAAACTTTCTAACGATTCTTTGTTGCTGCACCTTTTTTATTTGAACTATCTGTGTATTGTCTATCTTGGTTTTTTCATCTTACCTTGATGTAATTATTGTGGTATCAGCCTTTGCAGCGCATTCTGTGTTGCTATATTGTTTTTCAGACTTAATTAGGATTTTACCATTGACTGCATCTTTTGATTTTCCCAGTTGGATATGCTCGCGGGGTCTTTTTTTCCCACCTTTTTTAATCAAGATCTAACTCTTTGTGGTTGGGAACACAAATGATTAGTAGAGTTATTATACCAGCTACTTCTGGGAGATTAGTTGGTTATGTTGATGGTGACTTATTGATTTTAGTGAAGTTTCAGAGTTATAGATCTTGTGACTTCATTTTTATGAATATTAAAATTTTGAAGTCATTATACTTTCTAAGATTTCCTTTAAGGTTCCGTAATAGAAAGTTTTTATCAGTATGCTTTGAACCCAAATTAGGGATATGACAATAAGATGTGTTACTTGGGAACTTATGTTTTGCAGTGCTTTTAGGCAGATGGCATTTAGAGGACGAGGACGGGGACGTGGATATGGAGGTGGCGGCGGCTATGGATTTGCTAAACAGGAGCCATTTGAACTCTTCCCTGTAAGTTAGTCATTCTGCTATTATCTTAACCTTGGATCATGTTTATTTCAGTGAGCTTAATGAAGTTATTGATTGTTTGCAACAACAAAACCTGGACTAATGCAGTGTTTTCAAATTCATTTAGTACTTACTTTGTGAAATTTTTATCTTTCCAATTGCAGGATATCGAATTACCTGATATCAAAAGTGTGATCAAGGAAGAAAATTTAGTGATGGAGACTATGAAGTTACGATACTTTTGGAAAGCATCTGCTTATTATCTTGAGGAGATTGTCGACCAGAGTAAGCTTATAAAACATATACATTTATCTGTATATATAGGGTTTAGGGTAATGTGACCATCAAAATATCAGTTTGGTTGAGACTATTGTTTTTATCCTGAGAAAGTTCTTCATATTACCCAAATATTTTGTCAAATTTGTAGTTAGATGCTTGTGTTTTTAGTGTATTAGGTTGTTTAAAGTGTGCAGATATAAATATTATATTCCATGTCTACTGGATATGAAAAACCTCCAGAAGTAAGGTTCAGACAGTGTGGCAGAAATTGCTTCCTCTTTGCAGAAGAGAAAATTATTAAAAGATGTATAATTGTAGCTTAGAATAAATAAGTGAAACAGGGTTCATGGACTTTAACATCAAGAAAGAAGCTGTCACTCACATGACAATTTGTGTGACAAGAGCCTTCCTGATTCACCTTTATGTATGATTATTCAAAACCACTATCTGAAGGATCAAGGTATGTCTGATATCTGCTATTTAACAAAATTACATCAGAGGTTCTTAGAATTAAGGGCTTGTCTTTTGTGTTTGTGGTAAAATTTTTCTCACCATGTATGGGTACATAGTATTGCATTTCAGAAAGGTGCATGAGGACTCTCTCCAAGATGGATGGATTTCTTTCTTAAAGATTCATACGTGTCATATTCTATTGGACCATGAATGAAAAGATTTGTTCATTTAGAATGGGAAGTTTGCGTGCTTGCTTTTATTTGTTTTGTACTGGAAGCTAGTTTAGCAGAATAAATCTAGGCAAGCTTTTGTGACCTTTTAGTAGAATGAGAACCGTCTTGCTTTTTATCTTACTTTATTGTGGCATTTCTCTTAAGATTTGTCTTACATTGGCAGGTTATTTCATTGCTGTAAACTGAGATTTGGTCTGAGTTGAATTTTAAATGGTTCCATGTTATTTTTTTATGAAGGCTACGATCAATTCTGATGGCAATATGAGTACATAAATTCCTGCCTTTGGATATTTTCCTTGGAGGCCAAAATGTGTTACCTTTATTTCTACTAAATTCTTTGTAAACTGGAATATCCACAGATCATGAGTTTGTAAATTTAACTTTTTTTTTTTTTTGTCCACGATATTGTCAGAATAGGATTTCTGAGCAAAATATATTGCTGCCATTAATTTTTTTCACTTCTTTCCTGGTATTAGAATGCAAAAGTGCAGACATAGAAAGATATTCTGACCGGACAAAACCAAAGACCACAACTCGTGATTCTCTTTCATACATTTTAGAGCTCAAAAGATTTCCTCAAGAACTTGTTGGAGGTGAGTAATCTGAACAATTTACTGAAGTGGGTAATGATTGAAGACTGCATAGCTTTTTGTTGTAGCTATTTCACTTGGATTTTATGATTACTTAGAAGACCTTTCTGCTGACTTGATGAAAATTTCCAGGTTCAAAAGGGCAGCAGCCTCGCAGAAAAAAAGTTCGATGGAATCCGGAGTCAGGTTTGATGAGATAGAATGCCTTCTATTTCCAACTTGATTTAATATGCTTTGGGTTCTCTTTCTTTCGGAGGTTTGCAAGTCCGATATGTCCAATGCAGGTTTGTTCCTGGTAGAAACTAGTCCGGTGGTAAACGTTCTTTACCGAAAAAGAGAAAAGTCAGACCAAATGGTTTACCTACTGTAAACAATGGATTTGACATGTTTGCTGCTTGATGTTGCACTACTTTTATGTGGGCTTGGTTGAACTAAGTGGCTCTCATATTCATGGATCCAAGAAATCTTAAACTTCAATATTCAGGGGTATATTGAAAAGTTTCAGTTTCTGGATTTGTTTTAGTGTCAGTGTCAGAACTTGTTTGCATATACTCCCCCTTCTCCATCAAGTGAAAAGGATAAAAGAACAGAACAAAATTCCTTAGTTCTCTGATTTATTAGTAGAAGAAAAATGTTTTCTTTTGACAAAGATATGAGTATCCTTTTGAGAATGTAGACTTCAAGTTGACACTTTTTAGCTAATACTAGTCAATTAGCTTGATGGAGGTCTTATAACAAACTTTATCTGATATATCAGTGTTGCCATATAAATTTTTCATAGTATGCCTTTTTATCATTAAGTATCAACTGCCAGTAGGCCTTCTTGTTATATTAATGGGTCTGTAGGAATTACCTATCACTAGCATATTGATTTTGTGCATATGAATTCAATTTTGATTAATTTAAATTGATGCAAAAGGTAAGACCTGCATGTCCCCAAGCATTAAGTTCATTACATCCGTGTGCCTTTTGCACTTCTTTATGTATCTTGGTTTTAATTAAATGTGAGTGGTCAGTTTTGAAGTCATCAATTTGTTAATATGAAGGTCAGAATGCACAAACTCTTATAGATGCATTTGGGTGGAATTTTTACATTTGATCATCTGTAGACAGTTATGTTTCATAAGATACTATGTTGAACTGAGTAAAATGTTTCTGTGACAGAGCTGCAGAAGCTTGATTACTTAGAGAAGCTCGAACAAAGGGCTCAGGTAAAGCATTTCCAGCTTCTATTACTGTTCTGCCTACATGGTAAAAGATAGTTTTTACCAACACTTTGCGAGAGGGGTATACCTACCTTTTATGCTCTTTACTGGTGGTTATATTTCATGTTCAGGCATATTTATGTTTGTGCTTTGTCGGTTCTCAGTGGTCACAAACAGTTCACAATCTTCTATCTTCAAGAGATTTTTATGTTGCTGACTCAAGTAATTTTGTAGGGCCAAGAGGATAAAGATGGAAAGGAAAAGAAAGAAGGCGAAGATGAGGATGAAGATGAAAATCTGGAAGGAGACATTGAGGAAGAAGCTAGTGATGATGATTATTATCAGGTTCCTAAAGAACAATATTACCGAATCTTATACATTTGTATTGGTTTAGCTCATTTCACGGGTAAATTTTTCTTCATAAAAATGAATTTTTTTGAACACATTCTTTGGAACATAATTACCAATGAACTATCAACCAAGTTGCTGTAAGGATGTGGTTTATGAGGGTAAATACATTTGATCTTTTACAATAGGCAAACCATATGTTCTGAAGAACACCTAGTGCAGAATCTCTACATACAAGGAAACTCATCATAAGGGATCATCTGTAATAGGCTAACCATGGTGACACCATCAAATTTCAGTAAAGATTTCGTGAGGCAAATATGGGGAAGATTACCTAGCTGTGATGAGCATTCTCCTTTTCTTTTATTCTACTGTTTCTGTATAGGGAATTAGGTTCCCTTATCAGCTTATCAAATTGTTAAGCTGGGTTTTGTGGTAAAATGGAATCATCCTAGGAGAAGAACAGTGTGCTGCTGCTTAAACATTTCAAAAATCTATCTAATAGTTGCTATTTGTTGGTCAAAAGTCATATATATGAAACATCAGTCTCGTGATATCAGCTGGCCTTCTGATTCCCTTTGAGTGTTGGGAGAAATTTGGTTTAGCTATTGGATTTGTTATTTAATGGATGACGAGGCTGCAAAATACTCAAAGAAGTGTAATTTTTTTCTTTTCTCTTTCATCTGTTTTTCTCTTAACTTCTGTTTTTTTTCTTATTCTCTGGATTTTTCTGCTTATTTAATATGTGGTTGCTCCTAGAAACGTTAGTTATTTAGCTTCTTTAGTATCAGACAATGTTGAAGTTTCATCTTCATCAGACACTCAACCTCTACAAATTATTCCCACAAAGTTAAGAGTTGAAAAATCAATACAAAGGGTCTGCTATCTGCTTGGAATGAAAAATCAATGCTATGTGTTTTGCAGAATGTAGATTTCGATGATGATGAAGATGATTTTAATGACGCTGATGATGGTGGTGAAGGTATGACCTTTGACCGGCAATTAGGTCTCATGCTTTTTTTGTTTCCATCAATTTGTGGTGATCCAGTCTTGGACCTGTATGATAACTGGAATTTGCAATAGCATATGTACTAAACAATATTAACCATTTTGAAAACTTTTGCAGATGAAGGCATCTTTTAATTATTACGTGAATAATGTTTCCTGGCCTTCTCTAACAGCTCGAGGCAAGTTTCTCAGCTCCTATTTCTAATTGAATTATTCTTCAAAACTCACCTCGGTAATGTATATACCTTCTCAAAGTCCAAATCCGTGAATGTTTAGCTGTTGTAACTTCGACTTCTAAAAGTTTAGGATAGAAAATTCCTGCTTGACTAGAGAACATATGAAACTGTGAACCATTGTTAAGCATATTGGATCTTAGTTAGGTGTTGTACCATGCTGTTCTTTGAAGAAGTTTGCATGAGATTGAATATTTTGTTTTTGTCGCATATGAATATATGTATATTGGAACATTTCCTTCTTGTTTTTAAGCCAAGATCAATCACTACTTTGATGAGCCGTTTATAGCAGTAATAAGCGAGTTAATTTTAACTTCAATGCAAGAATCAGCATAACAGAGAATAAAACAAACACTGTTACTGTCAATCTTTATTGCTTTTCATGCTACAGAAAATTGTGGAGGAAGATAAGATTATATGAATATATGTATTCTTGTTATGTGTCCTATCTGTAAATTAGAAACCTTGAATACATCCAAAGCTTTCATATCGATTTTGCACCAGGTCATGTCTTCCAACTATACTCTTGATGACCAAACATTTGGATTTGGAAGCAGATTGGAAACGGATTCAGGACTTCGCTTGAGGGTCATGGGAGGCAGAGGATAAGCGACCAATGATTTAGCATCCCAAAAGTTTCTTCTTCTTCTTCTTCTTTTTTTCCTCCCCCCAAGAGCATGAGGTAATATACTACCAATTTAATAGGATAGAAGTTAACTATGATTTTGCTGTTGCTTAACTTTTACAGACTGTATGATTCAAAAGATGTTTTGGAAAAATATGTATTGTCATTAATTTTAAGTCAGAAAGGGTCCGTTTCCCCTCATATTTATGGGATAAGTTTTGAGCTAAGCTAGTATAGTTGGAAGTATTATCAAAATCTTCGTAGAACAATTGAATGTGACCAGGACCTTTCTAATGTCAAAACGTTCTCTGTTATCTAGAAGACTTATGTGATAATTTGTTTTTAAGAAACAAGGATAGTATCCTAACAAATTTTATTAATAATAATAAAGTTTAGACATAATAATCATACTTTAAAAGAGTTCAAAGGGTAAAGCAAGTATAGGTCTAACCCTTACGAAATAAATTCACTATAAGAATGTAGTAACATTGTTGTAATATTCCTAACTCAGGGAGATGCATATTAGGAAAAAGGTCAAGAATCTCGACAAGAAGATATGTAATGTAGTCCTTTTTCTATCTTAAAATTTGAATAACAACAAAAAGAGAAAAACTTATTCAAGTAGAAATGACGATCCATTAAGGTTCCCCACCACTGGAGTGATTACGCTTTGATGTCAACGTACCATCATTTAATCACCTACGAATTTTTAGGTGACTTTATTATGTCATTTGATGTTACAAAGCAACATTAAGTTAGGTCATAAAGCAATCCATTCTATCCACATATAGTGGATTAGACTACATGACATGGAAAATAACATATTCTTTGTTAGGTAAAGGTATCATCTTTCATAAAATTATGTTTGCCGTCTCTAAAAGTGAGAAGAGTGGATCAATTCCACATCATTCTAGATGTCCCCTTTGAAAGGGAAGCTTCCTCTACATCCATTTCCATCAACCTCACAGAATCCATCCAGTCCTACGACTCCATTAATATGGGTTAAATAGAACCAATAGTTATATTTGTCCCACCGTTAAGGGACGAAACACTAATGCAACTACATCATCTATCACTCTATGTCCTATCTCATAGTGCACTTCATATCATCAGTAATCAACACAAATCCACAAAAAACATGTGATCAGCCCCGAAAATATCTTGCACAAGGAGCAAATGTGAATATTTCTGGCTGAAAACATCAGGTATTTGATGGCAAAAAGTGAAGAAAATTAATCTACAAGCTTTCTCTGTTCTAAAAACGCCACAACGCTACGTGGGTTACCATGAAATTCGCTATTTGACTGAGTGTGTTTCAAAAGCCAACTAGGTAAAACGATGTTGTATTAGTGTGTGTTCAAAACACAGAAAAAGAGTAACATGCAAGAGTCATTTTGTCCTTTGCTCAAAAAAATATCGTTTCTAGGAGAGACTGGCGAAATCTCTGAGAGGATGGGTTATTGGCTAGAAATTGAAATGGCCAGTTGAATTGAAGTTGCAACGGGTATGTCAAAATGAACTTATGTAATCGTTTTAAGAAGTTTTGTTTTTTAGCAGGAAAAAAGTGACAAAAATTGCTTGCGGAATTAAAGATTAAAGTGTTTAAATGGATTGAAAAGCTTGTGTTAGAAGATGTGCAACCTATTTATACCTGATTGTAACTAGGGTAACTCAGGTGCTAATTGTTGCTAAGGTGTATGGGTACTCCATATATATATTAGTTAGGTAAACAGGATGTAGGGAATGAGTATCGAACTTAATATTTCCTATGCAAAGGAAGCCTTAGGCTACTAGTAGTTCTATTGGGCTACTAACAAATTAACATATACACCACATATGGTGGCTTAAAGTATTTGTAAGTTGAAGTTCTTCTAAAATAGAAAAATTTGTGTTAGTGTACTTAGGTTAACATACATTCTAAATATCCTAATCCAAAAATTTGTGGTAGTGTACTTAGGTGAACATCTCAAATATCAATTGTTCTATAGGGATGCCAAGTCAGTAATGCATACTCCCAACAAATTGCATATGGAAGCAACATAAGGATAGTCAAATATATCAAAGGATATTTTGGACTAGGATTATTAATGAGACCAGTTAACATAATGGAGACAATTGCATATTGTAATTCAGATTATGTTTGAACTAATAATTTTGCTTTGAAGATAACAAATTAGTTAGCGCACACTTAAAAAGGCTATATTGAAAATCCATAGCTTGATAAACCATGTTGATTATGGTAAATGCTTAAACTATTTATTACTTTTGGGAAGCAAAATGCTAATAAGATAGGCTTTTGCTTTATCGTTTTGGCTTCTGAATTACCACTCATTATTCGTTAAGTTCTAATTCTTTAATATTTTGGGAAGTTACCATTTGACTACAAGTCCATCATTTAATGGTCCTGGGTTCAAGCCCTATGGTGGGCTTGAGCATTAAGTTTGCTTGAGATCTAGTAGCTCATATATCTACTACATCCAATAAAAGTTCGTCTAAATAATTATAGTAGAAAAAAGAATCACCACTCAACACAACACTAATATGTGTGTTTTGATGGAATATCTTTTAATGAATGGAGCATATTTGTGCAATTTGTTCTTGTCTTATTCCTATGGAACTGAAGAGTGCAATATAATTAAAGATTGATCTTATGAGATTAGAAACCTTCTAAATAAAAAGAAAAATAAAATGATCAGAGCAGGCTTCACAATTCAAGTAGAAAATGATGCAAGATTCTTGGGGAAGTGAAACAAAAAAATAAGAAATGTAAAAAACTAAAACTGCTAGAAATTATATTTTGACATGTTCTTGAGAAATGTGCACTCATCTGATCTTATTTCCGCTTTAAAAGTTTTAATCCACCGAGAAATTGGACATAAGAAACTAAAATTGTGTTTAAGAGGCTCTAAAGCCTGTCTCCCTTTTTGTCCTTACACATTCCGTCAAAAAGCTTTCTCAGAGGTTCTTATGGAGGACGAAATGGAGTTATTCCGGGCAAAACGGCCGGTCGGAGCTGTCTCTGTGACTAGGAATGGTGAAATGCCTTAACCTGCCGACTTGTTTCTTCATGTACCCTTCACAGAGAAACGCCTTCGAGAAATTATCCTCCACTTCGCGATTCACATCATGTACAAACACATCGGTTTGTCCATCCGCCCTGTTCCTCGCCATCATCCCGGCTGTATATATCGCCGTCATCCTTCCCGGCGCCTCCTGGTAAAACCCTGTCGGTGCGTCCACCATGATCAGGTCCCACTGCGTTTCGTACACTTCAGCCGGCAACCCTTTCAGGGCGAGTTGACAGACGGAGTATCTCGGATCAGCAAGCGCGGTGCATTCGGGTCCCTTGCCGACCTCCATGAGCTGATTCGCTTCGTTCACCTTGCTGTCGTACCTGACATGGTAAGACTCCAGCATGGGAAACCGCCGCCTGATCTGCTGTATCCACGCCTCGTCTTCTTCGACGAAGATTGTCCGGCCGCCATAGTTCAGCGTACTCCACATGAGGCTGTCATGGCCGAGGCCAAAAACCAAGAAGTTGCACGGCGACTTCCTCTCCAAAACCTTCGCCGTCACTGAGATCTCACTGAGCGTCTGTTGTGGGGTGATCGTTGAGGTTGAGTAATGGATGAGAGCTTGAGATAGCGTGGGTGGGATCTTGCCGCAACTTGGACACCCTGCAGCTTTTCCATTAGGAACGAAAGTCTGTGAAACTGAAGACTCCCTCTGCGTGGTCGGAAAACTCGACCTAAACAGAAAGAGGAGGAAGAAAGCAGCAAAGACACCAACAAGGAGAAACTTGAGGTTAAGGATTGGATGCGGTTTAGCCCTCATTTTTTCCTCTATCTGTTTTTGGCATTGGAGGAACATGATATGAAGGTGAAGAGACTAACTGTGATGCTTAGGCCTGAAGGGAAAGGGACATTGGAGGTTTGAAGGAGACAGAAGAGCAGCTAACATTTTTCATGAAGCAAGCACAAAGGTTGGTGGATCAGCAAGTTAGGTGTAGTTTTGCTGCTAAGTCTTTATCCTCTTGTAATCAATTGCATGGTTTTTGTTTTGTAGCTCCCTTCGTGCATTTCAAGTAGGCTCTTGACCTCTCAAGTTTCATTGCTATTAGATTAAGTGGTTAATTTATTACAACAACTTTTCAGGTCAACAAAGTTGTATTTAAAAGAAATGTCCTTCCTCTCGTAAGTAGCTAAAATTGCGAGTTCTTTTTTAAAAGGTGTGGTCCTTGCTTTAAAGAGATCAAGGTACGGTTCTTCCTCTGATTATCAGCCACGTTACGCATGTTTGGTCGAAACTTGCATGCAAAGGTTATCCTAGAAACAGTAAGGCAGGGAAGCATGCTTTGAATAGTACGTGGGAAAGTGGCAAAATTGTAGTAATAGTTTATGTTGTTTAGGTGTTTCTCAAACATCTTACCATTTACGACTTTCTGGAGGCCTGCGGTTGGGGCTTCTCTCAACTAATGCATCATTACCTCCTTTCTTACACGACATTGCACTTAACTGTTTCCGAGACGACCACTGTTTTGAGCCTTTTCAATACGACTCATCATTTGGGGGATTAAAAATCCTATTGCTAGTTAAATGCTTCTTTTGGCCATTTTAATTCCATTTACCTTTACAAACTATAAGTTTCGTTAAGTGTATTTCAATTTTCATTTTTTAGCTTGAAAAAAAAAAACACAGTTCATATCATGTTAAAATGATATACAAGTTATCATTTCCTAAAACGACTTATCTTCTTTACTTTTATTTGCTTCTTTTTTCACTTTTCATTTTCAAAACATGTCAAGTAGGCCTTTCTTGATATTGCAATTAACTATTTCCAAAACTACAATGACCACATATGAGTTAACCATAGCTAAAATGACATATATGTAACACATTTCAAAAATTGCTCGTATTTTTTCCTTCTTTTTTCTCTCTATGTTTTCAAAACACGTCATTTACACGTTTTAGGTCAATATGTCATTTAGTTGACAATTTAAGGGACATTTCATTCAATGTCTTATAAAACTACATACCCTTTAGGTGTTTTTAAAACTACAGCAAGTTGGTTATTTCATACTAAAACGACATGTGGATTAGCCCATACTAAGATGACATGGGAATCATAAACTTCAAAAACTACTTGTCTTCTTTACTTTTCTTTGGTTCTTTTTTCTCGTTGGTTTTTCAAAACACTTGTCATTTACGCCTTTTAGGCCAATGTGCGCTTGAGCTACAAACGTGAGAGAACATATATATTGTTTTTTTGGCCTTACTAAAACGACAAGCAATTGAAGTCATACTAAAACGATAAGCAATTTAAGTCATACTAAAACCACATATGGGTTACACTTAACTAAAATGATAGGTGGATACAACAGTAATTATGACAGATGGTAAAAAAAAAAAGGGACAAATTTCTAATTTTGAACATGAGGGTATAACCCTAATAATGAAGCTTGTGATTTGTCCCATGAAGAGGCATTTAGGCATTGATACATGGATGAACGTTGCCACATGCATGATTTTGCTTCAAAATTGTACATTGCAAGACCGGAAGGCATGTGGTCCAAGAATTCTGACGTTAAAATACGCCTGCATGAGGATATGTAAGTAGCCCAAGAGAAAACAAGCAAAAGACTCGATCATATACAAGTTGATATAAATTCTTAACTTTGTGGTTTTTTTCTCCTGTTAATGTGACTGTCTACAGAGCCTGAAAGCAACTAAAACAAGAAGGAAAATGATGATATTGGGAATGTTTTGGAAGCAGAATATGTAATGAATGGTGGACTTGACAAAAAATCGTCACATCCTAGACCACAAGGTAAAGTTAGATTCAGCTGTACAAGAAGACCTCACCATTTGGCAAAGGAAAAAATAGCTGGTGTGCATTTGCCTCAGGATTAGCAGCCTTTTTGCAACCAATAAGCTCCATGAACGCTGATTTATCTCCTGGGGTTGAGACTTTTGAAACTCCCAAGATGGATAAATTCTTCTGAATGTGAGAACTCCAATTCTCTCCAGGAGCTTCTGCATCCAGAGTCCGGGCGCTTAGGTTTCCTGTAGTGGGTCAGCTTCCATTTCTTTCAAAGCGGAGTAGTGATTCAGTTTGTCCTCTCTCAGGATTGGTTTTCTTGGGCTTGGTCTTGTCGAGACGAGCCTTGCGGACAGCATTTTGGATTTGTCTCTCGTGCTCCTTGAGCATATCCTCAACATTTCCTCCTAGAGGCATCAATGGTCCAGAGTAGTGGATCCTGTTCTTTCTGGAAGCATAAATCTGATATCATAAGCAAAAATGGATTAGAACATCGCTTCAGAATACAACCAGGTAACCCACAAAAAGCAACAATTCAAGCCATTTGCTACAGATTCAAGATACAGAAAAGTCCTTAAGCATGAACTATATTGTTTGAATCCTAAAATTCTGGTTCTTAAATTCGATAAGAATCAATTAGGGTCCTTTGTATCAAAGAGAACAAGCAAAAAACCAAAGCATGTAAACTTGTCTTCTTTTATTTTATTTTATTTCCAATTTTTGGTGGCATGATATGCTTGTCTAATTTAATCTAATCTTTAAATTCACTTGAGCTTTGAACAATGCAATACCAGGCAGATCCTATTGTATAAATTTCAGTGATGTTTAAAACTTAAAAGAAATGGAGAAGTTCAAAGATAAATTGATTCTACCGGGCCAGAGTCCTTTCCCGATGACTGTTGATCTTTCTTATGCGAAGATTTAGGTCTATCCAGCAAATGATGGGACCACTGAAGCTTTTCAGAGGTTTCACCATCATCCAGGTGGTTATATCTTGCATTAGAATGTTCCTCTGGCCAGTGTGAATCCCCAGCAGCTTCTTTGTTGCCGTTTACTAACGAACTTTGTCGAACTGCAACTGAGTTAGAAAACCAGGACAATTCAGTTCTGTGATTCATATGAGATTTTGGTGATCGCGATTCTGTGCCATTCTTTGAACCGAAAGCTTGGCCTGAAATTGTAGGAGCCTCCTGCTCTTGAACATCCATATTGCGTGAAGATCCGAAATTAGTCGGGTGCATTGACTGGCCAGAATGGGAGAGAACATTCAGTGCTGTTCTTTTGGGAGGTTCAATAGGGAAACCAGAGCCACCATCCTCTTCTGGATTGTATTTCTCACTGACACTTTTTGGGTTAGGCTGCCCCTTTCTTTTCTGAATTAGGAAACAACAGAATTGTTAATAGATATCAGATAATTTTTTTTAACAAACTAGGATTTTGAAGCATATGCATATATCTTATATAACAAAAAATCAATATGGAAGACTTTGATAAAGCCATCAACAAATAGGAAATCCTAAAAGTTCAGCAGGACCAAACATACAAATCCAACAAGTGGAATAAGTTTTGAAAAACAGATTGCACCATCTAAACCAAAGAAAGAGATATTTTGAAGACCATTCAGATCTTGTCACAAAGCTCAATTGCCAAACTCAAGCAAAAAGTAAAGATATCTGCATATTAGTTTGATACAAGTAGGTATAAAGCCTTTAACAATGAAATAATTTATGTTATGTATAAGAATTTATAAGGATACCTGTATGGATGCCTGTAACTCAGCATTGGCATCAGGTGCTGGCATGGCTTTGGATACTCTGGAACCCCTTCTGGTTGGTTCCAGTGTAAGTCCTACAACACTAGCTGCTTTTCGCCTGGTTATCAAATGGCAAATGGCAAATGGCAGCATTACATAAGTGTGTCCATGCAAGAAAGGAATTTTCAAGTCCAGTAATTCAACAACAATAAAACAATAAAAAAAGGTTTTTTCAACAATTTTATATTGAACTTACAAGGAACTGTAGTTCCGTATATATCAAACCTAATAATTGCTACTCTCCGTAAAAGATGCTAATTTGCAAAATTAATATGGGAAGAAAAGTAAGGTATCCGTTGTTGCCACTTGTCCTATAGTCCAATGGGAAGCTGTAACCAGATCTCAAGAAAGGAAGGGTTTGAAAACAGAAGTAGAAAATAGAATTCAAGAAATAACTAACCTTTTAGCTTCCTCATCTCGAAGCCTGGCATCAAACTCCTTACTTGGTGGATACCTGGGCAAAGTTGATGGATCACAGGGAAGAGGCTTTGTCGTGAAGAACTGGAAAAGAAAACAGACTTCACAAATTGTCAGAATCAGCAGAAAAGAATTGCAAAGATTGTAAAGATGAATGTGCCAAGTCCCAGTTTTCATTCTACATGAATAATCTAAAGGTAAAATAAGCACCCAGAGCTAATTGAATAATGAAATAGGAAGATCAGTATCCTCAAAACTTGAAACAAATAAACATTTAAATGGATCACATGATGAATGTCGCAACAATCACCTTTCAAGATTTAACTTCTGCCAGAAAGCAGAATGATAATTGAGACATTATTCTCAGGTAAAACCTCAAGGATAATTCTAATTATAAAGCTTCCAAAATTATTAAATTGCAGTTCAAGACAATATGCATCCCAACTTAAAACAAAACAAAAAACTCATATTTACCTCGCTTTGGAGTGCAGAAGAAGCTGTTCCACGGCCATCAGGTTCTACTGCAAGAAGGACATCCAAAAGGGCCAACGCTGATCTGGGGAAGTCCTTGAATATCTCAGCAACAGTACGCTTGTAAGGATGTTGAGGCTTAAAGATGGTTGCATGCGGCAATTTTGACTTCTTCCAATACTCTTCAGAAGGTGATCCACAAAGTTTGAAGATCTTATGCAGTTGCTCAACCTATAAATGATAAATATCATCATTATGCTGTTCAAACAAACAAGAGATATGAACAGTTCAAAAAGGTGAAGCTTTTGTTACTTATCCATTAAGACCCACCAGCTAAAAATTTCACATTACACACCCTCAATAGATTAGATGGGGCTGGACAGAACCTTCAAGTTCTACATCCTAATGAAATTAAACATCTGGATGGTAGGCTCAGATTCTTTTTGTTCCAGATGAAATGAATTTTAAAGAAACAGAATGACTTGAGAGCCGTGCAATCTACATTCGTGCAAGTTACTTAAAATCATCAAACGTTACTTGCATGTTGATGAAACTGAGCTCCACATATTGATGATATAAACAACTAACTGGTGATCAATCTGGATAACTAAATATTACTCATCTTAAGGAAAATAAATGGACAAGTTGACACCCAAAAGGTGCCTTTTCTACACTGCCTGCTTTCAAATTGCTGACCCGCTTATAGAAACAGGTGCAAGGTCAAGAATTTTTCAGACTTAGCAATAGATCTTTTTATCCATTCTAACACCAAGACAAAAAAAAGCATCTACTGGCTTGTGCTTTTAAGCTAAGTATATGGTGGTCCAATGCTAAGTGATACCATTTTCTAGCAGTTTCCTACTGTGTATCATTTAGAAGCTGAACTCCTGGCAGATCCAAGTGCCAAATTCAGAAATCCTAACCAAGCAAGGCAGACTTCCTCAGGCTGCTTCTCCAAACACAGGATGGAAATTCAGTACATCTAGTTCAGTGTAAAGCACAGCCCTTTTTCTTCTAGAAGCAATTGGAAAGGGTACCTCCGTTCTTCCAGGCATGATGGGCTTCCCAGCAAATAGTTCTGCAAGAATGCAACCACTACTCCACAAATCAACAGCAATTCCATAGTCTGTAGCGCCAAGCAGAAGTTCAGGAGGTCGGTACCACAAAGTCACCACCCGACTTGTTAGAGGCTGCTTCTGATGAGGGTGGACAAATGTTGCCAACCCAAAATCACCAATCTTTAGATTGCCATTGCAGTCAATTAGAAGATTTGACCCCTTGATGTCACGGTGCAAAACACCATGACTGTGACAATGGTCAAGTCCACGTAGAAGTTGTTGCATATAGCATTTAATCTGCAAGCCAGAGAATAAGGTTCAATATTCAGATTACAGAAACGACAGAAATAATAAGGATTGCTTTTCTATGAGCAACAGAAAAAGAAAGGTGAAGAAATTGATAGCCATCAACAAATGAGAATGCATTAGAGTAACAGATAACATATGATCCAAACACGGAGAGGCATGGACAGTCAGGTCATCATAAAAACAAATGGTTTTTCACTAAAATGGTAGTGCCTTTCCCATTCACTATGTAGTGCGTGTCTACAATTTGTATTGTGCTGATTTCAGTTGATCGCCTGTTAGTTCTGGTTTTAACAAGGTATGGGTGCACCGTATGTAGGACAAGCTCACATATAGAATGATTTTCTCGAAATAAAACTTGCACACAGTAGCAGCAAAAGTGAAACATCAAATGGTCATATCTGGCATCACTCGGAGTGCTCTCAAGCATCACTCCCATACCAGATTGGCAAAAGGCATGCTGACCCTTCCATGTGTCTAGTAGATCTAGAACAAGCTTATGAATATCAAAATTCTCATTTGTCTTTCCTTGTGCAGAGCTCGTTATGAAACAGGAAACTAGACGATCAAAGAGCCTTGCAAAGCAGAATCTGGATATTCTCCATGTTACAATTAAATCAACCAAGGTGCATACTCTAGTCAGTACATAGGTTGTAATATAGATATTGCAGGAGACCTCCATTCTCCTGTTTTTCAATTTAAGACCCAAAGAGAAGAATTGCCTTCAGGATCTTCTGAGATTATAAAGCCACTTGCCCATTACAGGGGATTCGTGGAACAGCAGTTAGATTCTTAACTTAAGGAGCGTATCAAGCATTATGAGCAGCATTATCTTGAGGATTACTAACTTCATATAGCTTTAGGCGCATACTAAACAGAATTATGAAACTATAATGAGACAGCCTAGTAGACTAATGATTACTGATAAAGAGTTAAAGTTCACGGTGCATCCAGAGGCAACCCTGGCAATTGAGGCTGAATTTCTGGACAATAAGGGGAGTTAGGTTTAGGTCTTGGTTGCTGAAGCATGCTAGCCACGCCTAGAGACACTTAATAATGTGGAAGGCCATATTATTAAAGATTTATCATTTTTTCTTGCAGAAGGCCATCTTAACTTCCAAATTACAAACAAAGCACAAAATAGTTTTCCAATTTATCACGGGAACTAAAACTATACTGGCATATCTAAAATTTTCTAGTTATGTTGTTTGCCAGGGTATCTGGATGACCAATTTGTACTTTGGCCAGTGAATTCATCTCTCCAAATTAGAAGAAGACATTTCAAAATAGCAAAAGCTATACCCGATAGGGCAAAGTAGTTCATATCAGTATGGCCTAGAATAAGTACCTCCATCAAATTGTGCTCAACTCAGTGACAAAGATTACTTGTTATCTTCGAGCTTTTAGGGTCTATATCCATTTAATCAGCAGGATAAAATAGCTACCTGTGCTTCAGAGAATTTGACCCCACTTGTTGCTGCAAGTCCGGAAAGATCATGCTCCATGTATTCAAATATGAGGTATAAGCTGCCAGATACCCTTGAAGTAATTAGACCTTCAAGCTTCATGACATTTGGGTGATCGAGCCTACGCAGGATGATAATTTCTCTGGCCATGAAGCGAACGCTTTCTGGATCCATATTAGCAAACCGCACCTTTTTCAATGCTACCATTTTGTTTGTTTCAAGATCACGAGCTTTATACACACTGCTGTAAGTTCCTTGTCCAATCTGCACTTTTGAGAAGACAGATTAATGCCAAGAAGAGAATGGCAATCAACATACATGGATGAATTGCCCAGAATAGCAGGCAAGAAGATTCTCAAACATAATAGACATCCAAAACCTGGAAGATTCAAAGATTGTTATAAGCTCAGTTTTGGCCAGGGACATGAATTTATTCTAGCTCCAAAGCAGACCCAATTAAATGTTTTATCCACAATTGACCCAAGGATATATACTGAAGTACTAGAGGGAGGACATAAATTTCAAAACATTTATTTATAGTTATCTAGGTGGATATTACTACAACTAAACTTCTATTTAATAATCAAGTCATCCATGCAGGCAAATTACTACTTCCAACCAAGTTTACAATAACTGAACTCCTTAACACCCAGTTTCAATCTCGAGTTGTAGAAACTAATCCCAAAGGGCACCTCACTACTTAAACCAAAAAAAAAAGTAAGCCATGTAACCTAGGTTCCACTCATTAACAAGACATGGCATGAATGCACATAAAGATCCTTGAACCAATTTAAACTCCATGTAATGTAGTCCATTCACACATTCATACACAATTTGACTAGAAGAATCAACTTTACTTCTATGTCAATCCAACCCTTTAACCTACATGAGAAACCTGAAAACACATGTTGGTCTAACAAATAATCCATTGTATTATCATCAACTATTTAAAACAAGATCTCCTCCATATTAAATGCATGGTCCTCGTTGAATCATAAATATAAAGGGAACAAAAATCCCATGGACTGGAAAGGTTGAGCCCTCAGTTTGCCAAAGGTGATACCATGCGTAACGACAATACATCAATAACAAGTAACGGGAAAACATTAAAAAAAAAAGGAAAAAAATGATAAGGACATTTAAAAGCAAGATACCTAGAGTTCAAAAGAGAAAAAAGTGCTTTTAAGGAAACATGTAAATAGTAAATTAAAGAGCTCCCGCTTTTTACAGAATCTATATAGAACTAAGAGATTGGACTATAACTATAAATCACCCTAAATATATAATAATTAGCTTTGAAAAGGATGTGTGGGTTCCATGAAATCCAGCGTCATTTGCACGTGAAACAAAATAAAAATCAACACAAAGAATACACTATTAAATTTGTATGGATGGAAATAGCAAGATGACCTTGTCCAACTTCTGAAACGACTCCGCCTTTCGTGGCACCCATCCATTGATGGCTTCCCCAGCCACCGCGCTTAGCCAAGAAGGCCACCCAGCCAAGACCTGTGCTCCTTTCTCCCCATGGGGCAAATTACCTATCCTAGACACCGTAGCCTGTACACGTCCTCCACTACTCCCAACATCCGTTGCTGACGGCCTTTGATGCTGTGGTTTTCCCGGCTTCTCATTAACCAGCACCTTCTTCTCCTCCTCATCCCACGGAACGGTGGTAGAAGCTGCAATTTCAGGGGGTGGATGGCTTATCAACCGTGCAGTGGCATCGTTGCTACAGCCATCGCTCTCCACCACAGCTTCATCCCTCCTCGAGGAAGAATCTGCAAGCTTTGAATGTTTGTTTCCTTTGAATGATTTATCTCTCCTGGGATTGGCAGCCACGTATTCATGCGGAAAAAACCCTTTCGAGCAAACGCAGCCCATAATTTCCAACTCACGGTCCCTTTTTCCGAAAGAAACCTATCCAAGTTCTTCGATTCAGTTATCCCAAATACAAAATGCAGTTTTTCTCGATGCAACTCCAGCATTGAGCCCGAAATCCGACTAACATATCATCTCTATACGCAGAATGATCCCTAAAAATATACTACTGCACTAGATAAGTCTCCTATGGAGATAATTTCTCCCAACTTCCCTTCCAATTGAACTCTTCAAATTTTCTTCACCCGGAGCCGATTGAGAGAGAACCCAGATCCACAAATGGAACAGAACCAACCATAGAAAAGGGTGAAACTACCAACAATAGCGCATAAAAATCCCCCAACATATCTCAAAAGCCTATATTCAAAATATACAACAAACCAGATCTGCAAATCAAAAAACTCAAATCATGCACGACCCAATCAATCGAAAGGAACGCTAAACTCAATATCCTTCACGCAACTTAAGAATACCCAAAAGCCAAATTCACAAATCAACACGAACCCAGATCCCAAACTCAGGAAAAGACCCCCGAACAGAAGGGAGCCAGCACGAAGACGTTGAAACCAGCATTTTGCAAAAGAAAAAAGAAAAACGGATTAGAATAACCAAATGCGCTTAATCACCAGGAATCCCGAAACTTAGTGCTATCAATTCGTTAAAAACAATCCAAAGCCAGACAATACTACCCAAAAACAACCCGAACAAAATAAAAAAGATTAAAAAACTAATTTCTCTGACGTATGTTTGGATTTCGAATATGAGTTGGCATACAAAAAATTGAGAGGTTCCAGAAACAGTGACAGGGGGAGTTTGGATCCGGTGATCCTAGAAAATCGAGCAGCCAACGAATACTTGTTTTCCAGCAGAGGCTCTATTGTCAACTCGTCATCATCTTCCCCCCTGCTATAAATACTTTGTTTACGAAAAACAAAGAGCAAACAAAGCTCGGTTTCAGAGAGATTCACATCCAAAAAGCACACACAGAGAGAGAGAGAGAGAGAGAGAGAGAGAGAGAGAGAGAGGGAAGCCTGGTTTCGTGAATGGGGACTTGACGTGGTGCCACGTCGCGGGAGTGGGGCCCACGGAGATCACTGGTATCGCTTTTCTATTTTTTCTGTTTGTTATTTTCTGAATTTTTATTTAGTTTCTGAATTTTATTTGTGTATTTATTTCCGGGGCCGGACCCGCATGAACTATCTTGTCCGACGGGACAAAAAATGGGCCTGGTTTGGCTCCCTGTCTTGCGTGGTGGGTGACGTGGACTTCTTTTGGGCCCTGGCATCGGACTTATACGAGGTAATCCTGATTATTTCTATCATGCTGTTTGTTTCTAGGTTTTGTGAAGAGAACAAGAAACTAGAAAACTAATTTTTTTTGTTTGAGTAAATTATTTTCTATATAAATGAAATCTAAATGAAAACGTTATATGTGAAAATTTTTGGAGAATGCTTTGATACTTTACTAAATTCTTTTGAGATATGTGTACATAAACCACTTGCTTGTGTTCTTTTTATTCTCCTTTGCTTTGGGAAAAATAGTTGACCATTGAGTTTTCACGAAATGAGAAGAGCAGTGTTAGAAGGCCTATCAATCTAACTCAAAAATTAATTTAAATTTATTTTTTTATGCATAAACTCAGGTGTTAAAATTAAAATTTTAATTTTATATTCAGCTTTGTTGTTAATAATAAAATTTGTTAGAGTAAAAAAATATTTTAATTCTTTTGAACCTATTAATTTATTACTAAGTTAATAAGTAACTGACTAACTTAAAGATTAAAAAGTCATTTTTTTATTTGAATTTCACCACCATCTTATCTTTTAGTATGATTGTTCCACATCAAAATATGTCTTTGACATTATGTTAAAAAACTCTAAAGATCCAACACTTAAGCTGACTCAGGAATTTGAGTCTTTTTTATTTAAATTCATCACATACATTTTATCTTCAAATTGGTAGAAAATAGCTTACATTTCCAATTTCTTTCTCCATTTTTTCATTGAAATTCAATGATTTCTTCTAGAGAAAAAATAAATAAAAGTTCTTCCCTTGGCATATTGCCGATACCTACCTTAAAAAGCTTATACGTTATTATCCCTTACCTTCTATAAAAAATTGATTTTTAACCAAATAAGGTGCAATGAATTCCTTACAGTTTAGGCTTTTCTCTTACAATCACAATCAACCACCATAACCCAATCCCTTTCTACAAGTCCTCCGTCCATTTGAGTGCATTTTACCTTAACATTATCGTTCCTTCCAAAGGACTTCTTTGCCAAATAACACGCGCCATCTCCTAGTTTCCTCGGAATCATTATTGGCAAGAAGAAATAATTTACCACGGTAGGTTGCCGAAAGTGGCCAATCATTCACCCTAACGTTTATGGTCAATCATTAACTCCAACGTTTATCAACTCTTAAAAGCTTTTTCCACATGGGTGTTTTGCATGTTCAAAGTCTTCTTACAAGTTTCCTCCTTGCTTTTCTTTTCTTGATCTAAATCAAGTCAATACGTTCTATGATCAACGAAGAGAGTCGTTCAAGGATTCTTTTGACTAATGTATATTGTTAAAAAGAATATAGTAAAAGTTACCATTAGTTATGTTAGACTCATTATATGACTAAAAAGTTAATTCAATAATTGGTGGAACTCATTATTATATAAATAGAATTTTCAAAATATTCCTTAACAATTTAGGACTTATTGCTCACATCTTAATATGTTTTATCACAATAATGGATTAAATAATTAGATCATAATAGTGTCACATCCACATGGATAACTCATGTGGGTGCTAAGACTCAATGAATTGTTAGCTTAATAGTAAGCTAGGAAAGTCAAGACTAAGAAATTCTAGATTTTAACACTTGTGAGTAAGTTTAGTTAGATATGTTAAAAAAAAAAAAAAGTGCCAAGGAGCATCTTAAGCTCCAATACCATATAGAAAGTTTAGATTTTGAATGAACACAATGATTTTGTAAATTTTATAGGAAATTTGCATTAATTTAGATTAAAGTTGTTCATAAATTGAAAGCCCAACTTTTTACAAAAGTAATTACTGTCTCATTTAGGAACTCCCCCAATATATATAGGCTTGGGAACACAAACTAAATATAGTAAAAATATGTATACCACTAAGAAAACCTAGGAAGATAAATAACTCCAAGACAAAATTAAACCAAATGTAATACAATTAAGAAAATGTAGAAAAGTAGTAAACCTCATGCCAATTTTGGGACATTTTCATTAATAGCTTTTCATTGTGATGAGAAGTCACTAATCTCAACAAGATAAATTTTAGTTGTTTTTTTTATATGAAATAGAAAGACTCATAATTTTTAAATCATTCATTATATAAAATTAAGTTTTCAAGCATTGTATCAAAATTGAAGTTTAGAAGATAACTCTTCATATACGAAACCTCACACAAAGTCTACAACTCACAATGAGTATAATAAGATATATTGTTATGGAGTTTAACCATTCTAAGAAAGTTAATTAAAGAAAAGGATGACATTTATTATATATAAACTATTTCGCAGATTATACCTTAATAATATGGGAAAGAAATGTCATTTACTCGTGAATCTATTCTTTACTTTGGACTATATTTTATATCATATATCAATTGGATAATAATTTATAGGTCTTCAACATAACATCGTATTTCGTGACGCAAATGGCCGAGTTTGACAAAACCGGATTGTGTTTCTAGAAATGGCAAAGACGACATGTCGACAAGATAGACAAATTTTTACAATTACACTTAAAAGATTGAATTCTTGAATGTAATAATTTTCCATCCTACCAAGGTTGCCGAAAGTAGTCAATCATTAATGACAAGTTTTATCCGCTCTCCAAAGCTTGCTTTTCTTGATTCCAATTCAAATCAATATCTTTTTTTATCAACAAAAGGTGTCTAGTAATACGACACCGTTTTTGTAATAATTTTAAAAAAATTCTTATCAGCCAAGATGTACTATTTTTAAGTCCTAGGTTTGACCAAACGGATTAGGGGAAGTTTCATTATAACTACACAAAACAACCCCATTTATCAAGGTTATTTATTTGTTTTTTGAGTCATTAAATAATTTTTTTATTTTTTAAATATTAATATGTAAGATAAATAAATGAAATTGATCTTGGTGGTAAAAAATCTACTTAAAATAATTTATATGTTTATTACCTGAAGAAGCTGTGGAGCCGTAACTGCCGCCACGACAAGTGCCACGTAGGATCGAGGCAAACGAGACCCTTCAGTTCCGAACCTAGAGGCTCGGGCAGTCACAGCTGGAGACAGCCTGTCTCCAACAAAGTCCCACTCACACCTATTCCCCTCTAACTACGTTCTCCCTCTGTCTTTCTCTCTCTCTCTGCATCTCTCTCTCTCTCGCTCGCTCGCTCGCTCGCTTCCATTCTCTCTCCTTCCCCCTCTCTCTCTGTCTCCCCGGAGAGAATTAGGGTTTTCTGATCTCGTCACGCCTTGCTGCGCTCCCTCGTTCGAGCTCACCGGATCAAGATTCTGCGCACTGTAAGCTCTCCATTGATCTAACTATTGCCTCGTCCTGGCACTGTTTGTACCCTTCAATTCTTGAAATTAGGGTTTCAAATTACTTTCACGTTTAGGCTTTTTTGGTTGTCTTCTCGCTGATGTTGTATCTTACGTGGTTGTGATGCTAAAGAATGTACGTTTTTCTTTTTTCTTTTTTTCTTTACTTTAGAACTTATATTTTGTTTTTGTTTATGCTTTTACTTCGTCTGAAAGGCGTAGATTCGAGGCTCTGGTTGTGTTTTTCGTGGGAAATGCTTAAGGTTCGTTTGTTTGCTTCGAAACGGTGGCAATAGAAGTAAATGAAATTAGGTGTTTCGTTCCCTTTTTTTTTTCTTTTTCTTTGTCTTTTTGGTGTAAATCAGAGTCTTTGAATCTTGTTTGCTTGTTTTTGGTACTTTAACGAATACAAAGCCAAATGAATCTAATGTGTCTTCGTTTGTGTATGTTTCGACAAGATTAATAATTGTAACTAAATTACTTGTAGCATAATCCAACTTGTAATCTGAGTAATTAATGCATGGCAGTAGACTTTTTGAGGGTGGCATTGAAGTTTTTGGCCTAAATTGGGTTCTCTGTTATGTAAGATTCTTTTGGTGGGTTTAAGCAAAGTCTGTAAGCACGGTTAGGGTCTATTTACCTATAGCTACACACTATGGTGACTTTTATACTGAAAGTGGTATTATTATTACAACGTTGACGAAGTAGGTAAGACTTCAACAATTTTGATATAACTCAAAATTTTTATTTGTTTTTGGGGTACTAATACTACCTTCTTCTTTTTTTTGGATATTTTGCTTTGAAATATTTATGTTTTTTGATGTATTCTTTTCTAAAATTTTCTTCTAAACGTTACTGACTCCAAAAAAGAATAAAGATGACACCTTTATGATGGAGATAACTGCGTGGGCAATAACAAATAATACACCTTAGTGAGGATTAAAATGATAACTTGGATCATTGGAGAACTAAGATTGGGAAATTATGAAATCTAAGTGGAAGAAGGTTAAAAAGTATAGCAAATTAAAGCTGTTTGTTTGAACCATATTATTTGTGATTCATATCAGGAGAAGTATGGGATCTTTTGGTAAAGAAAGGGATCAAACTAAAAAGAAACTTTATCTAAGAAAGTGAAACTCGAGTCTCTAGCTACATACACGAACCCATGTGTATGTTCTGCTTTTGGGTTCTACAAAAAGTTCTCAGACAAATTAATCTACCTTTTCTTACATTTGTTCTCTTGAGACTTGGAGGAGTCTTTTGACTCTTTTTCCTGATGCCTATTTTCACGTAGTATAACCTGAACTACAACAACGCACAAGCCTAACAGTTTCAGAACTGATTGGTTTACCCTGTATGTTTATCTCTGCTTATTTTTGTTTGCTTTCTTAGCAATAGCCTTCGAAGACGCTATTTTTTATTTGGACAAATCTACTATATTGTCTAAGGAAAGATAGGTCTGTGATAAAAAATTTAAAAGATTGAAGATCTCTTTTCTTTTTCCTCTTTTGCTGAAATTTCTGATTCTTGATGCAGTTGATTCATGGTTGTCTGGAGCAACAGAGTAGAACTGTTACATATGACAGTTTTTTCTATGCTTTTCTCCTTATTCATACCTATTGTTGGTTTTCTGTTTTCTATATTGCAGGTAATTGGTTAGAGCCGCTTGACCATAGAGCGCAAGCAAGATTGTTGACATAGTGATGTATATGGTTTTGTTCACTACACAGTAATGCTGGGAGATATTTCCTGAAAGCTGTTGACAATGCTGCTGAATAATCATACTTAGTGATTGATGGTTAATGGTTAATTTGAAGTCAATGAGCGTCTCCTGGTATTATTTTGGGAGCTGTTTCCATTGTTCTCCTTAATTCTGGGAAGGAAGCCGCACACTACAAGAGGTTTCTTCGTATCCATGCTGGCTGAGAGCATGCGTGGAATCTGTGCTTCGGGTAATGCCCCAGACGAGATTTGCTACCGATGCATTCGGTGTGGTGACGATTTCTCTAGTTGTGGTCTTGACTCTACTTGGATTGCTATGCATCATTTACTCATTTTACTTCCGGTCTCGGATTCGTAGCCAAGGTTGTCTTCAACTCAGTTATTTTAGTGGTCCTTGGATCATTCGAATTACATTCATCTTGTTTGCAATCTGGTGGGGTTTTGGTGAAGTAATTCGGTTAAGTTTGTGGAGACAGGCCCTTAACCTCAAATGGCAGGAAACTGTTTGCAAATGCTACATTGTGTCCAATCTAGGGTTTGCAGAACCTTGCCTCTTCCTCACCCTTGTGTTTCTTCTTCGTGCACCTTTACAGAGGATGGAGATGGGAATTCTAAGCAGAAGATGGAATTGGAAAACAGTGGGTTATGTTCTTCTTTACTGCCTCCCGGTGTTTCTTCTTCAGCTCTTTGTTATTTTGATTGGACCTCAGTTAAACAAGCAACAGAGTTACATGAAAAAACTGCCTCATTATTTTATGAGTACGACTGCTACAAAGAAAGACTCTGATGGTATTCCCCTCTGCACTTATCCCTTATTGAGTACTATATTCTTAGGGATATTTGCCATGGTCGTTACTCTCTACTTGTTTTGGCTTGGAAGTCGGATTTTGAAGCTGGTCATCAATAAGGGTCTGCAGAAGAGAGTTTACACATTGATCTTCTCTGTTTCAAGTTTCCTACCGTTGAGGGTTCTTTTACTAGGTTTATCTGTTTTGTCTAAACCAGAGCATTTTCTTTTCGAAGCTCTTGTTTTGTTGGCTTTTCTTTCCCTTCTGTCCTGTGCTGGGGTGTGTATATGCATGCTTGTTTACTACCCAGTGGCAGATTCCTTGGCCCTGGGAAATCTACAGGACATAGAGGCTAGGAGAAGGGTTGATGAAGATCCCAATGATTCAATTTCTCTCATTGCTAACCAGAGCCATCTGGAAGAAAGTGGTCGAATTACTCCCAGTAGAAACTCTGATGCGTCAACTAAGCGTGGGTCTATATCTTTTCGGACCTTTGAGAAAGATGGGACTTCAACAGGGCCATTCGTAGAACTCAGTCTCTTCTCTCCTAGTCGAGATGCAACCCCTCCAGGATCACCTCCCCTTCTTGGCTGGCCCATGCGTGCTCCTCCACAGGTTCCTGGACCCTGAAAAGCAAGGGAGAAAACTGAGTATTTGGTGAATATCAAAATTTTGTGGTAAAGAAAAACTGATTGTAAAGGGTGTAGCTGCAATAAGGATTTTAATTCTTGGTTTGTTTTCTAATTTTAGATATGATGGTTTTGCTTCGGGGAATTTGTTATGTGTTTTCTATTTTTGTATCATTTCTATAACCAATTTCCATTCCCATTTTCCCTCTTTACTCTCAATGAACCGAGGCATTTATGCTAGGTAGAACCTTGGTTGATCAAAACCGTGTTCTATGCTCTTTTTCTGCGGTATCTTATTCTGGTGTCTTGGTTTCTTAAAGAATCTGTCCTGCTAATGAAAGTGAATTCATTGTTAATAACGTTGAAAGCTTGTTCTAGCTGTCATGATAGATGCATGCATCTGGAATAATAATCTAAGGCAGGTTGTCCAACGATTCGTTCTTGATTCTTACAATCGTGTTGCTTTTTGGGGTAGTTTATTAAACTAAAATATCGATAAAAGTTTTTGTTTTTAACATGCTTTGAATATTAAAAAATTATAAAAGTCATGTAATAAGTAATAGTAAAAAAATGGGAAACTTTGTCACATGCCTTAACCATATTTTTATTTAACGGTATAATAATATTAAAATTCATTAATAATACTAATAATAATCATACTTTTTAGGACTATAAAGGATAGAACATAAATTGGACTTTTACAAAATAAATTTATTGTAGTGAGTGCTATAATTCAAACAATTAAAACAAATAGTTCAAATGAGAAAATTATAAAGGACAACATATAAGCTTAATTTTATACAGGCCCAGTTGATTATTTCTAAATGTATTTTAACATGAGTTTGGTAATAACTCTAATTGATCTATAGTATGCATATTCTAAACTAGATGGCCAAAATTTTCTAGCTTATTCACCATTGAATTCTTTTTCATATATATATGTGTGTATGTGTGTATGTGTGTGTGTGTGTGTGTGTTTAGTGATAGTTTGAGCATGGAGCAATCAAACATACTACCAAATAATATACTCTAAATGCAATGGTGGTTTTCAATCTTTGTTGCATACATTGCATTAGATAGTAGGAATTGGATTCTATATGTTCTTGAATTTGATTCCTTTAGTGACAAGTACAAATTCTTGTGAGAAGGGCATTAGCCTTTGTATGCATGTTACTTCATGTGCCAAACCTTGATGCAAACACTCATATAATTCTCTTATTACTATCTCTCATTGCTTCTTTCTTGTGTTACTTCCACTCTTGGTAGATCTATTGATGTTGAACCTACTTCAACCATTAAGCTAAGAAACCTAGGCTTAATGGTTTGCTTCAATACATTTTATTTAAATATCATTTTCAATCTATATTGCATAAATCCAAAGCATGTCATGGGCTCTCTTATGCTCCACTAAGTAGAGACCTAGGCTTAGTAGTTAGCTTTATCAAATCTTATTTGAAGATCATTTTTAATCTATATTGCATAAACCCAAAGTCTATTATGGGCTCTCATAAGCTTATGGCAAAAACATCGTGCTTTGCAATTGACCATTTGGTGGTTCACTATATGGTAGTTTAAACTAGGCAACTTAGACTTTAGCCTAACTTAGGTAGTCTTATTCATAGATCCTTCTCTCCATGGTTAGAACTTCACTTGAGATTAGGTCTAATACTACTTGTCATGTGCCTCAATTATTGAGTCAATGACTTAAGTGTGATGATTAGTTTTAATACATTTTATTTAAACATCAGTTATAATTTGAAATTTATAAACTTATGCTTGTTATGGGCTCCCATGAGCCATGACAAGGTGATATGTTAAAATGGTATTAAATTGAAAATTTGATAAATACTTTTTTTTGATATATTTTTCAAATATGAAAGATTATAGATATTCAATTTACGAAAAATACATATTAAATATGTAAAATAAATTAGACCAAAATTACAAAGGTTTCATTTATGAATAATATTTGCAAGTGAAAGAACATGTTAGGTATGGCTTTTAATGTTGTAAAATTGTACACAAATTATGAAACAAATAAAAGCAGAGTTAAATGATAAATACTAAAAATGGAGATTTAATTGACTTAAGTAAGGAAAATCTGAAAAAGAAAAGAAATTGACGTGTGACGACGTGGACGAAAAGTCGTTTCGTCTGTGCGAATCCCAAGTATGGGGACGTTACCCACCGCCTTTGCCAGCTAAACCTTCGGGAAACTTAAAACCTTCAGGCCAGCCCTAACTTCACCTCCCTGGACCGAGTCAGAAGAAATTCCATTCCATTTCATTTCCCTTGGAAGAGAAAATGGCGAGCTTTGATCAAGCACCTACCGGCAATCCCAAGGTCGGGGAGAAGATCTTCAAGACCAAGTGCGCACAGTGTCACACCGTCGACAAAGGCGCTGGTCACAAACAAGGTCCGTCTCTCCTCTCTTTCTTGCTTGTCTTCTGATCGTCTTTGCATTCATCAGATTTCTATGTGTTTGTGCATTGACTTAATTATATCGTATATGTAGAGGTTAAATTCGTTTCATATTTAGTCATTTCTTGATGTTCTTCAAGTGTTGGGTTTTTGTAAGATCACCTGTTTGTTTGCTGAAATGATTTTTTTTTTTCAATAAATTGTTGTGTCAATGAGTAAGAGTATCTTTAGGATCTTCTTTTTCGGTTGAATGCATAATGGAGTAATATAGTATTTTATGTACTGATGAAATTAACGGAAAAGCAATGCTATTCAATTATCATTTTCGGAAATCAGATTTTAATTGAACATCGCCATCTAAGCATTTTACCGCTCCTAGGTGATCTTTAACTTCCTTCACACCACCCCCCTTCCTCTCTTCCCTTTATGAATTCATTTTATCTTGGTAATTTTTGTCTTGAGAGCCTAGATATTTGGATTTAGAACGCTAGGGTGGATTTTCAACATATCATGTGTTGAGTTGTTGGATACGTGAGGGAATTGTTGGATTTTTGGGGGAGCATATATTTGTTTATTGCTCCATACTAGTCATCCGACCTCACAAGGAATTCTACTTATCATTTGATAGTGGAACGAACTTAATATCCTATATGTTTCTCTTCTTCCTCATGAACATGATTTTTTTGGTGCTGTGCTAAATATCTCCGTTGTTGTTTGTCCCAACAAAATAACTATTGAGCAGTTGTCTTCTTCAGGTCCTAATCTGAATGGTCTCTTCGGAAGGCAGTCTGGCACAACCCCTGGATACTCCTATTCTACTGCAAACAAGAATATGGCTGTGATTTGGGGAGAGAACACATTATATGATTACTTGCTTAACCCAAAGAAGGTGTGTAGACAATTCCCTTTAATGTAATTGCTTGTGAAAATTATAAAATAGAAGAGGTTGCTCTGTACTCAGCATACTAGATCATCATGGTTAGGTGGTCTTACGTATAAAATTTGTGTTATGCCCGGCATGTTATCTACTTGTTTAAACATTCAGTCAAGTTTCCCGTTATTCTAATCCCATTAAATATTTTTGCTAATTAAAGGATTCCTTGGTTGTGAAATGGGGCCTGTACATAAGCTGTTAATATGACATGTATTTTATCCCTGAAAAGGTGTATCAAATTCTATGTTTGAGAGCTAAATCTTTTGACATTGTCTGTGACGCTAGCACAGAAAGAAATAAAAAAATTGGAGCTAATGGGATGGTGTATTATGTGGCATGGTTTTCAGTTTCTTGTGATGTTGAGATCTTCACAAAAGAAGAACATATGGAATGGTATACTGTTGCATCTTGTAAAGAGTATTTGAAGGGAAAGGAATTCTACGTCTTTTTGGAAATTGGGCTGTTGGTGATGTGATTGAAGTTTATATTGCTGAGAGATCTGTTTGTTTGAGCGAAGGCAATTTGGCGTTTCTCTTTGTTATCCTCTGAGTTCTGCATCTTTAATATTTTTATCTTTACCCGAATTTTTGCATTACTTCTCTTACTTTGTTATTTATCTTTCGTAATCTATCACCCAGAAAGCAAGAAAACCTATAAGCACACTGTACTTCTCATTTTCTTAGTTGTTATGCTTCTGCATTTTACTTAGATTATAAATAAAAACGGAAAAGTCTTAAACTAATTGACTGGTTAAAAAATTTGGTTTTTGCAGTACATTCCTGGAACAAAGATGGTTTTCCCTGGATTGAAGAAGCCACAGGACCGTGCAGACCTCATTGCTTATCTGAAGGAAGCAACTAGTTGATCTTTTTGCCTAGCTTATCATGTAGTATCTTGCCACAATTGGAAGAGTCGGAAACGGCCTCCATCTGGAAATTTTCATTGAAAATAGATAAATGCTTTATTTGAAAAAAATCATTATCAGACTTTTAACTTACTCCCTTTCTTGGAGAAACAGGCTGCATGTCCAAAGAAGTTTTGTTCTAGCCCCTTCTTGTATTGCATTTCCTGAACCATCAACGATTTTGTATGCTCGGGTATGCAACAGTTTATTCCTTGGCAAGCTATAATAAACCTTACTATATTTTGGCTTCTCTTATTGTTTCTTTATGGGTTTGAAAGGTTGCCCCCAGTTGGATAAGATGCGATTTAATTGTTCTTTTTGGCGTATAACACCATTTGTGTGTTGGTAAAGTCAAGGATGTCCTCCTCGGATGCTTTCATGGATGAGGAAGTATATGCTTGAGTTGGTGGCTATCGAGTGGTAAAGAACTCCATAGACAAGTAGTGTTTTACTTATTATTAGTGGAGACATTCAAAATTATAAGGTGTTTTGTTTTATGCTAACAAATTTATACAGGAGGAGTTGAATGGTGTTTTACCCATTTCGACACCGTTATGGAAATGGATCTACTTTTATTTATTTTTTAATTGCAGAAAATGGGCGTCCAATCTGGAATCTCTAAGTCAAAGGACCTTTTAGCCGTTAGTAATTCTACCACATTATTAGCAAATTGACAAATAAACATTATGTTGGACCAAATTGTTCTATAGATAGCCATTTGATTAACTTTTTATTTTATTTTAAAAGGACACCTTGACAAATTTTATTATTAATAATAAGACTGACTAAAACAGCAATGTGTAACTATCCTTTAAAAATAACAAAATGTTTACAAATCAAATTATGCACAAATCACAAAAATCAAAACATTAAATACATTAGGTAGTACTTAATCTTAAGGGAGTCTTTTAGGCCCTTGCATGCAAAGGTAACACGCACAAATCTTCTAGAGCCTATAATCACATAAATTTAACTAATTTTTCATGAAACATAAAAATATAAAAGTTGAGTATTAATAATCATACATTGAATAAGTACAAATGACAAATTTTAAGTCTACCTTTAAAAAATAGCAAAATGTTTATAATCAACCAACTACACAAAAGACAAAAATTAAAAGTTGAAACACATTGGATAATTCTTAATTCTATAGAAATTTATAATCATCTAAACTTAATTGATACTTTATGAATACAAAAAAGCATGGGCAAAGTAATGAAGCAGGTTAGATTAACTTTACCTTTTATAATCAATGTATCATTATCCATTTTTAATTACTATTAGTCATTAACAAAATGATTGATCTCTTTTTAGTGGAAAATTCCGAGCTTTGTGCAAATCATAACCATTGTAGCCACAACAAAAGTATTTTCTGGGAAAAAAAAAATAAAATAAAAGCTTGAGGTGCAGGGCTAAAATGTGATTGGACATCCCCATGATCATCAGCTTGACTTTGGTTGCCTTGCTTATGACATAAACATATACGTTGTCAATGGTCAAGGTCTCTATTTAACTTCCCTAATCGGGAGCTTGAGAGGTGGTGCATTTCTACTGGTTGATATTACGGCTGATGTAGATCTTAGACACAGTCAATTGTACCCTTTTATTTTAAGAAATTTCTACCAAATTTTCATTCAAATCAGAAACATTGATTTTCTCGGATGCTGTCCGAAGGGGACAATGGCTGCATGAGCATGAGATGAGATGTTAAATTTCGATTGGTTAATCGTACAAGGACATTTGAGAATAAAATGGGCAGCGACTGAAGGTTCCAACTACCAGTTCTCAGAGAAAGAAAGCAGGCAGAACAAGTCAAGATATTAAATACTAATTTTTTTCAGTATATTCTCCCATTCTGGGATTAAGCTTTTGTCTATTCAAATTCTTTTCTTCTACGGCAGAAAAATCCTATACTTGTCTAATGGCCAATGGATTTGCTTGGGTGATCCTCCCACCCTCTCGGTTTCTTTATTTAGATTGTACAAGGAAGTCTTAAAAAGCTCAGGTTGCATCGAAATAGCTAATGGGTAATGCATGAAGTTTTGCGCTTTTGAAGGTGGATTTGATAGACAGTCGAAGCATCGAATCTGAGGTTACGCGTTTTAAGTTTGTAAGTAGAAGCACTCACTCTCTTTTTTTTTTTCTTCAGTATTGTGGATATTTAATTTGAAAGAAATCCTAGTGCTTTTTGTGGTTTATGAGAAGATGGAGAGAAGGAGACAGGAAAATATGTGATGAATTGTATAAAGTGCAATCAGGCTTATCTTTTTGTTCTTTGCTTATTACAGGAAAAATGTTTCAGGAGAGAAAATTGGAAGATAATTTTGTTGAAGAAAAGGATAAACATTCTGACTCTTCAACAAATGAGGTACTTGTATGCATGGTTATAATGCCGATAGCAGTAACTCTATTAGCTTTTCCCTTTAAGTTTCAATACTGAACAGTATTATTGAGAAGGTGAAATGATTTTGGTTTATAGTTGCTAGTTTTTTTTTTAACTATTGAAGCGCTGTCCGAATCATTGCAGTATTTAGATGTGTTGTACTTAGCAGTATGAATCTGTTTCTGCTTACTTAATATTTCATGTTTAGTAACATCTTGAAAATGATATAATTTGTGTTTTTTCTGCTCTTCGCATTTTCTCTGTTAGTTTTGGGGTGGAAGCCCTTTGATTACTCAATTGTATAATAAGGAATTTCTTCTGTCTGTCTGGACTTAGGTTGATCCGGGAAAACCTGCATCTCTGACCTGGCAGCGAATGTTAAAAGATGAGGGATGTGCCCTCTCACAGTTCTCTCTAACACTGAAAGATATTATTCAGATGGTATGTACAGATTTTGGTTCGAAAACCCTGCGCCTTTCAAATCCTGTACTTCCTTTATCTTATGCAATCAAGGCAAAAATGTTTTAATTGCTTTGTAGAAAAGTCTTGATTTTTTCTCTTGTTATATGTGTTTGCCAACTACTTTCTCTACTTTGGTTTCGTAGGCTCCAATAGGATTTCGGCTGTGGCTCTATATCAGAGAAGAGGCCGCTAAAGGCAATGTAATTTTCTTACTTTGTTTCTAACAAGCCCAGTTTATATGATTAATTGGTTGTGGTCAGAACATTTCTACTTAAGCACATTTCTCCTCCTTGTGCAGGATGTCTTTATAAATCCATTTCTGAAGCACTTTGTGACATCTTGTCATGGCATTCCTTTGGGTGGTGTAGGGTAGGTGTCCAATCTTCCTTACCCATAAAAGATGCTCTTCTTTTAATGTATGTAACTAGGTACTACTGTGTATTCACGAACATATATTATGCATGTGTATACATGAATAGATAAATGCATACGTGCATTCATACATATAAGTCTGCCCATTTAGTGCTTTAGTTGTTATTTTGAAGGCGTTGACAAAGTTATAGTATTCTTGTTTTTTTCTTTTACATATTTTTAGCTTTGAAGTACATATCATGAATGCAGTAATTAATTAGATTGTACATCTCAGTTGGGTGAACATGATAGAAGTTATGCAAAGAAAATTGTGTTTGCTCACAATCCTCTTTCATTATCCTTACCACGTATCACAAACTGAAGTTTGAAACTATTGCCACCATTTCTTCGAGTTTTAGCTGATCACTTTTTCTTTTGATGTTCTCACATACATATTTATTCTTGTTTCTTGAAAAAAAAAAAATAAAAAAAATCTCCAGTGCGGGAAGCATTGGTAGAAGTTACAGGGGTGAGTTTCAGCGCTGGCAACTGTTCCCTAGAACGTGTGAAGAGAAACCAGTTTTAGCAAATCAATTTTCAGTAAGTTCCATGAATATTTGATATAAAGTTTTATTTGCACTTCATACTTTGTATATCTGATTGTAGACTGATTGCAACTGGCGACAAGTTACCTATGGCCTTCTCCGTCTGGCACCATTTGGTCTGCTAAAGAGTGTGCTTTTTTTTTTTTTTTTACTTTGGAGTTTAAAAATAAATCCAAGTGTATCATTCCTCTTTCTTTTGGAATATCTAACAAAGATACAATGTTCTACAAGTTATAGTGTTATACGTAATATAACCTCATAGTTCTTTCCTGCTGACGAGTTGTAAAGATGTCCAATATCTATATGATGATGTTAGATACTACCATTGATGAAAAGTTATTGCAGCTAGTGTTGACTATTTCAATTTTTTTCTTTTTTAGGAAATTTTGACATTGAAGTACGCTAATCACTAAAAAAAATAAGGAATAGGTCATCCATTGCCATTACTGTTTGTCTCTTGGTTTTTAACAAGTTGCACCTTCTAAATTTTTGAAGATAAATTCTCATACAGGTATTTGTTTCACGCTCAAGTGGTGAAAAATATTCTACAGTGCTGTGCCCAGGGAGCCCAGAGGTGCTTAAGTAAGTAACTACTTTCTGTGCTGTTAATTTTTTATTGATAGTTAACGCTTCATACGTTCTTTAGCGCTTCTTTTTCATTTTGTGTATGAACTTTGATGGAAGACCAAAGAAAACCTAAACAAACGAACTCACCAAATAGTATGTTATAAACAGAGAAACTGCAGTTTCAGGGATTGGATCTTGGGACTGGAATCTAAATGGATATGCCTCTACATATCATGCTCTATACCCAAGGGCTTGGACTGTATATGAGGGTAATCTACACTAAGTGGTACACTTCTCTGTCTATAGTGACCTTTATGATGGGTAATTTGTCTTATATTTGGATTACCTGTTACTCTCTAAATGTAGGTGAACCTGATCCAGAACTCAGAATAGTTTGTCGTCAAATTTCACCTGTTATCCCTCATAATTACAAGGAGAGCAGCTTCCCTGTCTCAGCATTTACATTCACGGTAGGAAAGGATCTCTTAGGTACTTTTTATCAGACGCCTGATGCAGTTATCCTCAGTATTAAGTAGTGATTGTAATTGTCTTCAGCTGTACAATTCTGGAAAGACTGCTGCAGATGTGACCTTGCTTTTCACATGGGCTGTAAGTCATTTTTTATGTGTTAGTTACTTTCAAATTATGTCCTGTGTTTCTGTACTTTTTGCTTGTTATATTGCCCTTTTGAAGTTGTCCTTGTTGGGGAGGCACCTAGCATGTATTACACAGATTCAGAAGCCATCACAATTAATTCAAAATCTTTTTCAATTTTATTCAGAATTCTGTAGGGGGCCTTTCTGAATTTTCAGGTCAGCACTACAATTCAAGAATGACGTAAGAAAATTATTTTCACTAGCTTGAATCTATTCTTGATACTATTCAAATTTTTCTCTGTCATTTTTATATGATTGTTATCCGTACGTATGTTCATGTTTAGCTGTGTGTCTTCTGTGTGTCCTTGTATTAAGATTCCATTTCTATGTCGTAGCATGCCTATGGGCTATACTAACCTACTAGATCTTTTGTTCCGCTAGGATGGAGGGTGTGCGTGGTGTACTTCTACATCACAAGTAAGTTCCTTTCCTCAAGACAGACAGAAAAAGGATAATGAAACAAAACTTCTGCCCTTACTCCATTAGTTGAATCTCTGTATAGTATTTGTTTTGACACTGGTACATGAAACATTCCTCATATGCCACCACAGGACAGCCAATGGACTACCCCCTGTGACCTTTGCAATTGCAGCAGAGGAGAAAGATGGTATTCGTGTCTCTGAGTGCCCTTGCTTTGTGATATCGGGTAACACTGAGGGTATCTCAGCAAAGGACATGTGGCAGGAAATAAAGGAGGTTGGTAAACTTGTAATCTCACCAGGAATATATTTGCTTGTCTTCCTACATATGCACATCCTCTGCCACATATATGAATCTATGCATCAGCAAATCTGGATTTTGGCTTTCAGCATAGTGATACCTGATCAATACAGTCTGGATTTTCTTGCTCACAGGTTGATTGTTTCTGCATATCTTTTAGTTTAACTCCTTTTTAACTTTCCTTTGGGTTATTTTTATAATCTCAAATTATCATAAGCTATAATGAGTTACATATTTGGATGATTGTATTCAAACTGAATCTAAAAATTGCGCGTATAGATTAGAAACCATTAGACCCTGAAATTATCCCTGAAGTATTATGCCATTCTTAGATTGAGTTCTTCAAATTGTATGTCGAACCTAATTATTTGATATTTCTATAGATCAAATAAGTTATTTTCTAATTATTGCAATTACATATTTTAAACCAGTCTTCTATGTACACTAATGCCTGCCTGCTCTTTTGCTGTGGTGGATTCATCATTGTTGTCATTGAAGATTAAGTTCCACTACTTTTGTGTATTTCACCTAACTTTGTTTCATTTGCTGAATTGCATCCTCTACATAGACATAAATGGTATGTATGTATTAACAAGAATTGTGGGGCCTTGTGATAATGCACATTTCTTAACCAAGGAATTCTATACATCCTCTACAGATACTGGAATTTTTCAGTACGAAACGTCATACTTTTGCTTCAGACTTTTTAGGTTTCACTACTTAGGTTAGAATTTTGCTAGATTTCTCACCGAAATGGTACTTTTATCTTTCCTGATAGCATGGATCCTTTGACCGGCTAAATACCACTGGACAGTCTGTGCCTTCAGAACCAGGATCGTCTACTGGGGCAGCTGTTGCTGCTTCTGTTAAAATTCCATCAAATGCAGTCCGTTATGTTACATTCTCATTGGCATGGGACTGCCCTGAAGTAAACTTTTTGGTTGGAAAAACTTATTACAGGTAGCTAGCCAAATTTTTGTTTGTGAAATATTACAATTAAAATGCTATCTATATGCTGAACACTTTTGTCTACAGGAGGTACACTACATTCTATGGTACTCATGGTGATGCTGCTGCAAGGATTGCATGTGATGCTATTCTTGGTATTGTTTGTGTGTACTTTTTGCATTGATTATCTGTGTAGAGTTGGACTCCAAATTTGAGGTTAAGAATACCAACCATCATTCAATTTTGTATGTTTAGATTTCTTCATAAAGGTCTTCTGTTAACACATGCTGGATGCTGGGTAGTGCAAATACATTGAACAATTGTTTAGTTAGTCTTGTTATTTTAATATAAAGTCCTTATGTTTTTTATTTTTTTTTTTAATTCTTTTTGGAAAATAGAGCATGGCCATTGGGAGTCCCAGATAGAAGCTTGGCAAAGACCAATTCTTGAAGACAAGAGGCTTCCTGAGTGGTGCGTTTAGATGTGTTATTTACTTAATTCCCCATGTTGTCAGTTCTAACTTTTCTGAAGGTTCACTACAGGTACCCTGTGACTTTGTTCAATGAACTTTATTATCTTAATTCTGGGGGTACAATTTGGACAGGTATTTGTAGTGTTTGGGATCCATTCTTGTGATTGTTGACTCAATTTATTAAGATTCATTTAATTTTTCTTTTCGCTATTCCTTTTGCAGATGGATCACCTCCTGTGCATAGTTTAGCAAGCACTATAAAAAGGAAGTTTTCCCTTGACAGGTCCACATCAGGATTGAAGGACATTACTGGCCTAGACGTTCAAAATAATACTGCTACAGATATCCTGGAAAGGATGAGTTTGATACTTGAGCAAATTCACACCACGATGTCATCAAATTCTGCCTTGGGGACAAACCTGCTTGAAAAGGGAGAAGAAAACATTGGGCAATTCCTTTGTCTAGAAGGGATTGAGTACCACATGTGGAACACCTGTGATGTTCTTTTTTACTCATCTTTCGCACTAGTCATGCTATTTCCAAAGCTTGAACTTAGCATCCAAAGGGACTTTGCAGCGGCAGTAATGATGCATGATCCCACTAAGATAAAGCTTTTATATAATGGACAGTTAGTCCCAAGAAAGGTTCTTGGAGCTGTTCCTCATGATCTTGGACTCCATGATCCATGGTTTGAAGTAAATGCTTATAACCTTTACAACACAGATAGGTGGAAAGACTTGAATCCGAAATTTGTTCTCCAAGTTTACAGGGATGTGGTTGCCACTGGTGATAAGAAGTTTGCACAAGCTGTTTGGCCCTCTGTTTATGTTGCAATGGCTTATATGGACCAATTTGACAAGGACAAAGATGGGATGATTGAGAATGAAGGCTTTCCTGATCAATGTTATGATACATGGTGCGTCTCTGGAGTGAGTGCTTATAGTGGTGGGTTGTGGGTGGCGGCCTTGCAGGCTGCATCGGCCTTGGCACGTGAAGTAGGTAAAAAGGGTTGTGAGGATTACTTTTGGCTTAAATTTCAGAAGGCAAAAGCTGTGTATGAGAAGCTATGGAATGGTTCGTACTTCAATTATGATGGCAGTGGAGGAAATAAAAGTTCATCTATTCAAGCTGATCAATTGGCTGGACAATGGTATGTTGCAAACAAAGAAACTTTCTACAGTAATTTGATTATCTTATTCTCTAGTACATTTAGCACAAATTGTGTCTGTATATTTGTGTGTATTCGCACAAATATGGTTGTGTATATTTGTTTTTTTCTTAAATAATCAAGACAAATGCTTTGATTTTTCTTATCTAAGGTCAGGGAGATATTTTCAGTCAATTATACCATTTCTAGCTATTCGTTTTAAACAAATGAAGTGAGAGAGCCAAGTGCCCAGACTGCAATGGAGTCCTAAGTTTTTTCCTAATGTGTCAGATATGATTCCTTTATTTTAAGTCACTTTGTTGGTGGGACTAGAAATTTCTGTCTATTGGCTTTGTAGGTATGCTAGAGCATGTGGTCTTTTATCGATTGTTGATGAAGATAAGGCTAGAAGTGCACTAGAAATGGTCTATAATTACAATGTGTTGAAGGTTAAGGATGGAAAGCGGGGGGCTGTCAATGGGATACTACCTAATGGAAGGGTTGACAAGTCATGCATGCAGTCAAGAGAAATTTGGTCTGGAGTTACATATGGTGTTGCTGCAACAATGATCCACGAGGATATGATTGACATGGCATTTCAGACTGCAAGTGGAATCTATGAAGCTGCATGGTCCAAAGAAGGACTTGGGTGAGTTAGCTTCTCTTTTTCTTGTATTATAGAACTGTTTGATCTGTTAACTCAAGCAGCTCTAGATGATCATGGCTTAGTAATAGCTATGAACCAGAAGCGGTTAAAACTGCTAGTTATATATGACAGAAGAAAACTTCCCTCATTCCATTTTTTGGTCCAACTTAGCTTTCTTGTTTTTATTTAAGGATGATTGGTTCTTCCTATTCCTCCTTGCTTCCACTCCACCTTCCTTACAAACCAAAGAAAATATACGTAGTTTCTATCTTTTGCAAATTGCGGTGCATTTTGGGGTTGTTGAATCGAATTGATCTTTGTTTGACTTTGTGGCCCAATAAAACAGTATCACTTCACTATCTTTATACAATTCTCTGGATTCCTGAGGGCCAGAACGGTGTAGCAGGCTATAGGTTCTTTTCTTTGTAGTTGTTCGTGAGAGTTTCATGTTGAATGCTTCAGGGCTAATGATTTGGGCACACTTGATATCTTTGTTTTCTGTTTCTAGAATCAAAATGTTACTGGAAACAAGTACTTGATGTATTATTTTTACAATTGTATTTCATTGCTCTGATAAAATCCAAAAGAAGAACAGGAAACTCACCAGCCATACTTGTATTTACAGAACTTCCCAGTTCTTCTGTCGGTGAGGTCTATAATATCATGGTGATCTATGGATTTCCTGCTCATTCTTTTTAACCATTTTGTCAACAGTTACTCTTTTCAAACACCGGAAGCTTGGAACACTAAGGACCAATACAGGGCTCTTTGTTACATGCGCCCTCTGGCCATTTGGGCCATGCAGTGGGCACTAACAAGAGCAAATATTTCTGAGCCAGAGATCAAACAAGAAGTGAAGGAAGATTCATTATTCAGGCTAGATTTTGGATACTCTAAAGTTTCCCGCCTTCTAAAGTTACCTGAAGAGGAAAACTCCAGAAGTCTTTTACAAGCCGTATATGACTACAGTAGGAAAAGAGTTGGGATGTAACTGAAGTTCTCATAGCTATTCTCAGCAAAGTTATGCTGTTTGAATGTTCTGTATAGTATCATGTATCGTAAGACAGTATTGTAAGAAACACAACTGTTTGATAAGTTATTATTTTCGCCAACAAATTATAAGAGAGGAGTTGATTGGTATTTTACCCATATATGCATAGTCATGGAAATGGATATAAGTTATTCATTTATTAAAATAACAAAGGGGATGCATAAATGATTACTAAAACGCAAGTTAGGTCTTAAAGAATTAATACTTTTATTAATAATATAAATATTATATTGGATCAAATTATTTAACAGATAAATCATTTGATCAACTTTACTTTTTATGTATCAACATATCACTAGTCGTTTTCTAATAACTATTATTCGTTAAAAAATTACTGATCCCTTTTTAGTTGAAAAGTGTATTAATCATATTTGAAGTTTGGGATTATGTATTGAGGGGTTAAGTTTAATACACTACCCTATGTAGTCTTTTTACACAAATTTTGGACCTTGACTTATACTTTATACTGTGAGATAAATATCAAAATAAAGGTTTGAACCTTTTTACCAGAAAACAAAAAGTGCACTAATCAAACTCTTTGTCACCACAAACAAGTATTTTCAGAAAATAAAAAGTTAGAAGTATGAGGTGCACGGCTAAAATGTAATTTGATATCCCTATAATCATTAGCTTGACTTGCTGGCCTTTCTTATGAGATAAACATATACGTTGTCAAAATCAAGGTTTTTATTAATCTCCCTTAATTTTTGGTTTCTAGAAGCAATTATTAGTCATCAATTATAAATACTACAAGCATTAAAATTGACATTCAAAAATATCTACCAGATTTTTTATTAAATGAAAAGGAATCTACAGTGGAAAAATTAACTGCGCCCAAGACTACTGGAGCTTGAGAGGTGTTAAATTCGCATTGGTTTCTATAACTGCCGAGGATATCTCACCATGAAATCTAGCAGTTTCACGTGTTCCCGAGAACATTGGAGAATACAATGGTCAGCAACCGAAGGCTCCAACTACCAGCTTTAAGAGAAAGAAAACAGGAAGAACAAGTCAAGATATTAAATATTAATTTTTAAGATTAGCTCAAATCCTTCCTTTTACGCCAGACGAATCGTATGCTTGTTTAATGGCCAATGGATTTGTTTGAGTAATCCTTCCTCCATCTCGTTTTCCCTGTTTGGATTATACTAGAAGTCTTAAAAGAGTTGAATTATCATTCCTGGTTCTCGCATGTCATTTTCGAAATTGCAAGATTCCAACCGGCAAAGCACTGGAGAAGGTTTTAAAATAAAAGGTTAGGATTGTGTGTTTTTGTTTTTTTGTTTCATATACTGTGTACTGCGATGACAATCCCGCACGGCGAAAATTCAAACTAATTTTCTCTCTCATGCATTAGTGGCCAGTTTTCGTGCCTCTGCCAGTGAGTTCCGGTTTCGATACGAAAGCTCCGAAGGTTAGAGATCTCGCGGATTATCTGATCTGTGATGCATTTGTGTTTGACTGTTTTTGACTCGAATGGATGAAGAGATTGCGTTGGAAAATGTTGTTGTTTGACTGAGTGAGTTGAAGTTTGTTTTGTTTGAATCGGGAATTGACTTGAAAAAATTTCGTATGTAAGTATGTATTTGGATGTGCGATGCTGTGAGTAAGTATGTGTTTGTTCGCGTGAAGTTTCTCCGGGGCAGACTAATCGGATGAAGTTTGCAGCGACATTGCTAATGGGTAATATATGAGGATTTGTGCTCTTAAGGTGGACTTGATAAGGTTGCGTTTGGTTTTCCAGAATTTGATTTGGTTTGGAAATTTGGTTATGTTGTGGTTTGGCGGGTGAGGGCTTATCGATGATAAATTCAGTTTTGGAACTTCTCATAGATAGTCGAAGTACCGAATCTGAAGTCGAGCGTTTTCAGTTTGTAACTAGAAGCACTTATTATTATTATTATTATTATTATTTCATTATTGTGAATATTTGGTTTGAAAGAAATTGTAGTGCTTTTTATGTTAATGAGAAGATGGAGAGAAGGAAAAGAGAACTGGAATCAGGCATGTGTAGAGAGAGAAGAGATGTGATGAATTGTATAAAGTGCAATCAAGCTGATCTTTTTGTTCTTTGCCTATTACAGGAAAAAATGTTTCAAGAGGGGACATTGGAAAATAATTTTGTTGGAGAAGGGAATGAACGTTCTAAGTTTTCAACTAATAAGGTACCTGTATGCTTGGTTATAATTTCGATGGCAGTATTTTATGAGCTTTTCCCTTTTAGTTTCAATAATGAACATTATTCTTGAGAAGGTGAAATGATTTTGGTTTATAGTTGCTAGGTTTTCTTACCATGCAAGCACTGTCCAAATTATTCCAACATTTAGATATGTTGTTCTCAGCAGTATGAATGTGTTTCTGCTTGCTTAATATTTCATGTTAAGTAACATCTTTAAAATACATAGGTGACAATGTGCATCAATTTGTTAACTTATAATAAAATGTTAAGTAACTTGAAAAAGTTACGGTAATCAATCACATTTCTTTGTTGGTTACATGGGCTGTCACATAGTTGGCCAATAGTTGAGTAAAAAATGATATAATTTCTGTTTTTTCTGCTCTTCCCGTTCTGTGTTAGTTTTGTGGGTGGAAACCCGTTGATTACTCAATTGCATAATGGACTATCTTTTTTTTTTTTTTTTTTTTTCTGGACCAAGGTTGATCCGGGAAAACCTGCATCTCTGACCTGGCAGCGAATGTTAAAAGATGAGGGATGTGCCCTCTCATCGTTCTCTCTAAGTGTGAAAGAGATTGTTCAGATGGTATGTACAGATTTTGGTTCTAAAACCCTGCGCCTTTCAAATCCTATACTTCCTTTATGTTATGCAATCAAGGCACAAATGTTTTAATTGCTTTGGAGAAAGGCTCAAGACCTTTCTGTCATACAGGCAGAAGCATTCATTTTGCATGTACTTATTCATATGTACATGTATTTACATAACATTCATGTATTTCATGTATTCATGCGGGTAGATCAGTCAGTATATAGGTAACATGTTTGTTCTCCTTTATAATTATGTTGACAAAGTTATATCACCACATATCTACCATGGCCTACCTCGTGTAGCAGAATTACTTGAAAAATTCATGAACATCAGGGCCTAAGCCCATTTATGTAGTTTATTGTTAGAAAAGTCTTGATTTTTTCTCTTGTTATTTGGGTGCGCCAACTACTTTCTCTACTTTGGTTTCGTAGGCTCCAATAGGATTTCGACTGTGGCGCCATGTCAGAGAAGAGGCTGCTAAAGGCAATGTAATTTTCTTGCTTTGTTTCTAACATATCCTGTTTCTATGATTAATTGGTTATGGTCAGAACATTTCTACTTAAGCACATTGCTGCTCCTTGTGCAGGGGGTCTTTATAAATCCATTTCTGAAGCGCTTTGTCACATCTTGTCATGGCATTCCTTTGGGTGGTGTAGGGTAGGGGTTCAATCTTCATTTACCCATAAAAATGCTTTTCTTTTCCATATTTTTGCTTTGACCTACATATGATGAATGCAGTAATTAATTAAATTGTACATCTCAGGATGGTGAGCATGATAGAACTACTGCAAAGAAAATTGTGTTCTATCACATTGCTCTTTCATTATCCTTACTATGTATCACAAACCAAAGTTTGAAACTATTGCCACCATTTCTTCAAGTTTTAGCTGATCGCCTTTTCTTTTGATGTTATCACATACATATTTAATCTTGTTTCTTGGGAAAAAAAAAAAAATCTCCAGTGCAGGAAGCATTGGTAGAAGTTACGGGGGTGAGTTTCAGCGCTGGCAACTGTTCCCTCGAACGTGTGAAGAGAAACCTGTTTTGGCAAATCAATTTTCAGTGAGTTCAATGAATATTTGATACCTTGAAGTAGCTGTTATAAAGTTTTATTTGCCCTTCATACTTTACCTGATGATTGACTCATTGCATACCTATGGCCTTCTCTGACTGGCACCATTGGGTCTGCTAAAGAGCCTGCTTTTGTTTATTTTGAAGTTTAAAAATAAATTCAAGTGTATTATCCCTCTTTCTACAAGTTATAGTGTTCTGCATAATGTAACCTCATTGTTCTTTCCCGCTGACAAGAGTTGTAAAGATATCCAATATCTATCTGATGATGTAGTATGAAAAGTTATTGCAGTTAGTGTTGGTTACTTCAATTTTTTTTTCTCTTTTTTCTGTTCAATCTTCACATTAAAGTACATTAATCATTAAAAAAAAGTAAAGAAGAGGTCATCGATTGCCATTACTATATGTTTATTGGTTTTTAAGAAGTTGTTCCTTCTAAGTTTTTGAAGATAAATTCTCATACAGGTATTCATTTCACGCTCAAGTGGTGAAAAATATTCCACAGTATTGTGCCCAGGGAGCCCAGAGGTGCTTAAGTAAGTAACTACTTTCTGTGTTGTTAATTTTTAATTTGTAGTTAATGCTTTGTAAGTTCTTTAGCATTTCTTTTTCATTCAGTGTATAAATTTCGATGGAAGGACCAAAGAAAACCTAAACAAATGAACTCACCAAATGGTATGTTATAAACAGAGAAACTGCAGTTTCAGGGATTGGATCTTGGGACTGGAATCTAAATGGATATGCCTCTACGTATCATGCTCTATACCCAAGGGCTTGGACTGTATATGAGGGTAATCTACAATAAGTGGTACACTTCTCTGTCTATAATGACCTCTATGATGGATAATTTGTCTTATATTTGGATTACCTGTTACTCTCTAAATGTAGGAGAACCTGATCCAGAGCTTAGAATAGTTTGTCGTCAAATTTCGCCTGTTATCCCCCATAATTACAAGGAGAGCAGCTTCCCTGTCTCAGCATTTACATTCACGGTAGGAAAGGATATCTTTGGTACTTTTTATCAGACGCCTGATGCAGCTACCCTCTGTACTAAATGGTGGTTTTAATTGTCTTCAGCTGTACAATTCTGGAAAGACTGCTGCAGATGTGACCTTACTTTTCACATGGGCTGTAAGTCATTTTTTATGTGTTAAGTCACTTTCAAAATTATGGCCTGTCGTTCTGTACTCTTTGTTTGTTATATTTGTTCTTTTAAAGTTGTCCTTGTTGGAGGCACCTAGCATTTATTACGCAGATTCCAGAAAAGAATTTGGCATTTCAGAAGCCATCACAATTAATCCAGATTCTTTTTCAATTTTATTCAGAATTCTGTAGGGGGCCTTTCTGAATTTTCTGGTCAGCACTCCAATTCAAAAATAACGTAAGAAAATTATTTTCACTAGCTTGAATCTCTTCTCGATACCATTCAAATCTTTCTTTGTCATTTTTATATGATTATTATCTTTATGGATGTACGTGCATGTTTATCTGCATGTCTGTGTGTCCTTGTATTAATGTTGCGCTTCTATGTCATAGCATGCCTATGGGTTATACTAACCTACTAGATCATTTGTTCCGCTAGGATGGATGGTGTGCGTGGTGTCCTTCTACATCACAAGTAAGTTCCTTTCCTTAAGACGGATGGTAAAAGGATAATGAAACAAAAGTTCTGCCCTTACTCAATCAGTTGAATGTTTATATGGTATGTGTTGTAATACTGAACATGAAACATTCTCATATGCCACCACAGGACAGCCAATGGACTACCCCCCGTGACCTTTGCAGTTGCAGCAGAGGAGAAAGATGATATTCATGTCTCTGAGTGCCCTTGCTTTGTGATATCGGGTGACACTCAGGGTATCTCAGCAAAGGACATGTGGATGGAAATAAAGGAGGTTGGTAGACTTGTAGCTCTAAGCTACTTATGGATCTCACTAATAATATATTTGCTTGGCTTCCTTCATATGCACATATTCTGGCACGTATATGAATTATGTATCCGCAAGTCTGGATTTTGGGTTTCAGCATAGTGATACCTGATCAATACAGTCTGGATTTTCTTGCTCACAGATTCATTGTTTATGCATCTCTTTTAGTTTACCTCCATTTTTTATTTTGCTTTTGCTTATTTTTATAATCTCAAATTATCATAAGCTATAAGCAGTCACATAGTTGGATGATTTCACTCAAATTGAATCTGAAAATTGGGCGCATAGATTAGAAACCATTAGAGCTGATATTATCCCTGAAGCATAATGCCAATTTTAGATTCATCTCTCAAATTGTATGTCAAACCTAATTATTTGATATTTTTATAGATCAAATAAGTCGTTTTCTAATTATTGCAATTACATATTTTAAGCTGTAGTATTCTATGCACACTAATCCCAGCCATCTTGTTAGATGTGGTGGATACATCCTTGCTTTTAATGAAGATTGAGTTCCACTACTTTTGTGTATTTTACCTAACCTTTTTTATTTTTCTGAATGTATTGCATGGCTACATATACATACATTGACAATAATTGTGGGACCTTGTGATAATGCAAATTGAAAGTTTTTCAGATCAAAATATTATACTTATTTTTTCACTATTTGTTGGACTTGAGTTCTGCATGAGAAGTGCTGTTTAGATTATGCACTTCTGCTTCAGAGTTTTTAGGTTTGCTCTTTGGGCTATAATTATTTTTGTTGATTTCTCACTGAAATGCTACTTTTTATCTTTCCTGATAGCATGGATCCTTTGACCGGCTTAATACCGCTGGGCCATCGTTGCCTTCAGAACCCGGGTCGTCTATTGGGGCAGCTGTTGCTGCTTCTGTTACAGTTCCATCACATGCAGTCCGTTATGTTACATTCTCATTGGCATGGGACTGCCCTGAAGTAAACTTTTTAAGTGGAAAAACTTATTACAGGTAGGTAGCCAAATTTTTATTTGTGAAATATTCCAATTGAAAAACTATCTATATGCTGAATACTTCTACTACAGGCGATATACTAAATTCTACGGTAATCATGGCGATGCTGCTGCAAGGATTGCGCGTGATGCTATTCTCGGTATTGTTTGTGTGTACTTTTTGCATTGATTATCTGTGTAGAGTTGGGCTCCTAATTTGAGATCAAGAATATCAATTATCATTAAATTTTGTATGTTAGATTTCTTCATAGAGATCTTCTGTTAATGCACGTTGTATGCTAGGGAGTGCAAATTCGTTAAACATTATTTAGTTAGTATTCTTATTTTGCCCTTATATTTGTTTTATTCTTTTTGAAACATAGAGCATGGCCATTGGGAGTCCCAGATAGAAGCTTGGCAAAAACCAGTTCTTGAAGACAAGAGACTTCCTGAATGGTGAGTTTATAAGTGTTATTTACTTGTTCCCCCTGTTGTCAGTTCTAACTTTTCTGAAGGTCCGCTACAGGTACCCTGTCACTCTGTTCAATGAGCTTTATTATCTTAATTCAGGGGGTACAATTTGGACAGGTATTTGTAGTGTTTGGGATCCATTCTTGTGATTGTTGACTCAATTATTAAGCTTCATTTAAATTTTCTTTTCACTATTCTTTTTGCAGATGGATCACCTCCTGTGCATAGTTTAGTAAGCACTATAAAAAGGAAGTTTTCCCTTGACAGGTCCACATCAGGATTGAAGGACATTATTGACTTAGACATTCAAAATGATACTGCTACTGACATCCTTGAAAGGATGAGTTTGATACTTGAGCAAATCCACATCACGACATCATCAAATTCTGCCTTGGGGACAAACCTGCTTGAAAAGGGAGAAGAAAATATTGGGCAATTCCTTTATCTGGAAGGGATCGAGTACCACATGTGGAACACCTATGATGTCCATTTTTACTCATCTTTTTCACTGATCATGTTATTTCCAAAGCTTGAACTTAGCATCCAACGAGACTTTGCAGCGGCAGTAATGATGCATGATCCCAGTAAGATGAAACTTTTACACGATGGACAGTTGGTCCCAAGAAAGGTTCTTGGTGCTGTTCCTCATGATATTGGACTCAATGATCCATGGTTTGAAGTAAATGCTTATAACCTTTACAACACAGATAGGTGGAAAGACTTGAATCCGAAATTTGTTCTCCAAGTTTACAGGGACGTGGTCGCTACTGGGGATAAGAGGTTTGCACAAGCTGTTTGGCCCTCCGTTTATGTTGCAATGGCTTATATGGACCAATTTGACAAGGACAAAGATGGGATGATTGAGAATGAAGGCTTTCCTGATCAAACTTATGATACGTGGTCTGTATATGGAGTGAGTGCATATAGTGGTGGGTTGTGGGTGGCAGCCTTGCAGGCTGCCTCAGCCTTGGCACGTGAAGTAGGTGATAAGGGTTGTGAGGATTACTTTTGGCTTAAATTTCAAAAGGCAAAATCTGTGTATGAGAAGCTATGGAATGGTTCGTACTTCAATTATGATGGCAGTGGGGGAAATACAAGTGCATCTATTCAAGCTGATCAGTTGGCTGGACAATGGTATGTTGCAACCAAATAAACTCTCTAGAGTAATTTGGCTATCATATTCTCTAATTCCATTTAGAACACTCTGTCTGTATATTTATGTGTGTATTTGCAAAACTATGCTTGTGTGTATATTTGATTTTGTTCTTAAAAAACAACAAAAATATGCTTTGACTTTTCTTATCTAAGTGTCAGGGAGATATTTTCAATCAATTATACTTGCAAGAATGTGTTTGCATGACCAACAATATCTAAATATACTGGAGCAGATAAAAAATTATTACATGTGGTTGAATACCATTTCAGTTCGTTTGTTTTAAACAATAGAAGTGAGAGAACCAAGTGCCTGGACTGCAGTGGAGTCCTAAGTTTTTTCCTAATGTGTCGCACATGATTCCTTTATTTTAAGTCACTTCGTTGGTGGGACTAGAAATTTTTGTCTATTGGCTTTGTAGGTATGCTAGAGCATGTGGGCTTTTACCGATTGTTGATGAAGATAAGGCTAGAAGTGCACTAGAAATGGTCTATAATTACAATGTGTTAAAGTTTAAGGATGGAAGGCGGGGGGCTGTCAATGGGATGCTACCTGATGGAAGGGTTGACATGTCATCCATGCAATCAAGAGAAATTTGGTCTGGAGTCACATATGGTGTTGCTGCAACAATGATCCACGAAGATATGATTGACATGGCATTTCAGACTGCAAGTGGAATCTATGAAGCTGCGTGGTCCAAAGAAGGACTTGGGTGAGTTAGCTTCTCTTTTTCTTGTCATGTAGAATTGTTTGATCTATTCACACGAGCAGCTCTAGATGATCATGACTTAGTAATAACTATGAACCAAAATGGTTAAAACTGCTAGTTATATTTGACAGAAGAGAACTTCCCTCATTCCATCTTTTGGTCCAAACTAGCTTTCTTGTTTTTGTGAAGGATGCTTGTTTCTTCCTATTCCTCCTTGCCCACCCTCCACCTTCCTTAGAAACCAAAAAGAAAATATATAATTTCCATCTTCAGCTAATTGTTGTACATGTTGGGGTTGTTAACTGTTAGCAGAATCCGTATTTTACAAATATATTTCGCGGCTCTGATCAAATCCAGAAGAAAACAGGACACTCACCAGCCATTCAGGACAAGTTCTGCCCATATCCATGATTACATAACATGTGGTTACAGAACTTTCTAGTTCTCCTTTTAGTGAATCTGTACTATGATTGTGATATGTGGGTTTTCCGCTCATTGGATTTAACCATTTTGTGAACAGTTATTCCTTTCAAACACCGGAAGCTTGGAACACCAAGGACCAATACAGGTCGCTCTGTTACATGCGCCCTTTGGCCATTTGGGCCATGCAGTGGGCACTAACAAGACCAAATATTTCTGAGCCGGAGACCAAACAAGAAGTGACGGAAGATTCTTTACTCATTCAACATTCTGGATTCTCTAAAGTTTCTCGCCTTCTAAAGTTACCTGAAGAGAGAAACTCCAGAAGTCTTTTACAGACCGTATATGAGTACAGTAGGAAGAGAGTTGGGATGTAACTCAAGTTTCTACAACTATATTGAGTCCTATAAGTTATTCTATTTGATTATTTTGTACAGTATAATGTATCATAATAGAGTGTTTGTGTAGTGGAAAACACAGCTATTGATATATCTGTATAAATGCATGAAAATGGGTTCCATTGATTCTCAAGAAAAAAGCTATGAATTGACGAGGAGAAATTGTCGCCTATGGTTAGGCATTGCTAGCCATGGCTAAATGATAATTTGATTAGTTTTTGAATTCAACGCTTCTACATGTCATATCTCCATTTGGTGTTTATTTCTTAGAATGACTCCTTTATTAGTCTTGTTTTTGTTGAAAAGTGCCTAATTTAGTGGTAAATAGGTGCTGCTTGGAATCTTTAGTTTTAGGTTAGAGTGCTTGAATGGGTGCATGAGTTGAAAAAAGAAAAAAATAATGAAAAAAAGTCTCCATTTAGAGTCAATTTGTGAGAAAATAAGGCTTGAGGATCCATTATAAGAAAAAGATAGAAAAGAGAAGAAAGCAAGTGCCACTTTCAAGCTAAAGATCCAAAGAGGAGGAAAAGGCAAGCGAAGTGCACCAAAATAGAAGTTCCAACAGGGTTTTGCATCATATACCATGTGGGATGCATTCTTAGCATGCCTGTCTTCATGGAAATAAATTGAGTAGTGAAGCCCTATTGGACTCATGGATGGAGTTAGATTGTTCATGTAGCTCATAATAACCTTAAGGTCTGTCAATTTCTTGAAATTTGAATGCAGTATGTTAAAAGGGTTATTTGAGTACTTGGCTATTAACATCCTAAAAGGGTGTATGTCAATCGTAGTCTTGGTTGGATGCAATTTCTTTTCTTGTGAAACATTTCTAAATGATTATTTGTGATAAGCATGGAATGTCTTAAGCTTGTTTAAGGTTGATGTCGTCAATGCAGCTAACCATATAAAACCTTCCCATATTTTATGCGTTTCTGCGGTTATGAAAGAAGTAAATCTGTACTTTTAGAGAAGGGTATTTGGTAGTTTAAAGGACTAACTTTGTGGTCTTTCCTGAATTGCGGATCAAAAGGCTTCTTCTTTCTATTTAGGAACATTATTAAGGTCAATAGATCATGGTTCACATAAAAACAAGAGCTCCACAAGCTTAGGAGCATCAATGGTTTTTCTTCCCATAATTTTCTTTATATAAATGGAATCCCCATTTCGAACTAATTTTATTTTCTTCCCACCAAAAAAAGGAAAAAAAAAAAAATACAAGGAAGTATTTGCGAAAGAAAGAGAGGGTGTCTCTTTTGCTGTCAGGGCGGTTTTCCGATTGCAGGGAAGCCGCTCTATATATAAGTTTGGCTAGGCATAAAGATTCTTCTCTTTTTCAATTGTTCTTGCTGAAATCATAGAAATTGTACTTTTTTTTAGGTCAATGTCACTGTTTGCATATAGTTCTATACTAGGTATCATGAGAAAAGCTTGATCAACCTGTCTTCTTTCCCACCTGTGGGTCTTCTCATCCGTAATTTTCGTTCCATTTGTTGAGCTTAATTCAAAGTTTGGGAACCTTTTCATCTCCATATACGCTTTGACGGTCTAGGAGTTTCATAGCTATTAATAGAAAAGGTTTTTCTATGATGGAAAGAACAAAAAAGATGGCCAAAGATTGCCAATGCGCCTGTCTTCGTCCCGATGAATGGGTGAAGGGCAAGTTGGTGGGATCAGGTTCTTTTGGCACTGTATACTTGGCCATGAGCAAGGCCACAGGAGGACTATTTGTTGTGAAATCGGCAGAGTCTGATGTTGGAGTTGAGACCTTAGAGAATGAGGCTAAAGTCCTCCAGAGTCTGAACTCTCGGTACATCGTCCGATGTCTAGGGAAGGACTTGTCAAGAGGATCAAATGGTGGTATTAAACTTGATGTCTTTATGGAGTACATGGCCGGGGGTAGTTTGTCAGATGTGGCAGAAAAATTTGGTGGGGCGCTTGAAGAAGAGGTGATTAAGCTGTATACGAGAGAGATTCTTCATGGTTTGAAGTATCTCCATGAAAATGGAATGGTGCATTGTGATCTTAAGTGCAAGAATGTGCTTTTAGGCTCATCTGGGAACATCAAATTGGCTGATTTTGGTTCTGCAAAGCATCTAAAGGAAATGAAAGTTGATGGGTTTCGTGTAGCCCATCAATGGAAGTCCATTGGTGGAACTCCACTGTGGATGGCTCCTGAAGTTTTGAGAAATGAAGAGATGGATTTTGCTTCGGATATCTGGTCATTGGGATGCACGGTTATTGAAATGGCAACTGGCAAGCCTCCTTGGAGTGATGAGATTTCAAATCCAATGGCCGCAGTTCTAAAGATTGCATGTAGCAGCGAGGCACCCAAGTTTCCTACTCAGTTTTCAAAGGAGGGTTTGGATTTTTTGGCCAAGTGCTTGGAGAGAGAACCCAAAGAAAGGTGGACGGCTGAAGAATTGCTTAACCACCCCTTCGTTTCTCAGGATTCAATGAGGATACATACAAGAAAGGAACATGCATGCTCACCAGCAAGTATATTCGACATTGGAGTTTATGATTCAGATGATTGGGATGATTCAGAGAGCACAAATGGAGATGAGTTTCTAGGTAAAAACCCATTTTCAAGGTCTTTTGGTGAAAGGAAGGGAACAAGAAGAAGAGAGCAGGCAGAGAGTGGCTTGTCTTCGTCAGAGGTTTGGATTACTGTCAGGTCTGGCTGAGGCCTTTAAGACTTGTACAAGATTTGAATGTAGAGATTGCAAATTAGACAGATGGATTTGAATGTGTACAGCTCCCAAGTAGAGCAAGCTATGGTGTCAACTTTGTGAGAGGCTTTTCTAGAGTGTACCTCCTCTTTTGTTGTCGTATTAGATTTTCTGTGAAAGTAATGCAATTCATCACAGTGGTGAACAATTTAATATATGCACGGTCTCAATAGCAAAGAGAAGGTGGTTCCTTGATTGCCTCTGTTTACAGTTACATAAGTGCATAGAGCGATCCGCCGACGAATTACCATAAAGGAAAACCTTAAGCACTTGGGAATTTTATCAGTAGATTGGAACAAAAATGTCATCCAAATAAGTGGGACGACCACTTCTCCACCCCAGTGCTTCCTACCAACTCCTCTCGCCCTTTATCTTCCTCAAGGTGTATATGGATTTCTTCTTTAGTTTTGGACAAGTATAGGAACTCATCAATTCCAATTCTGGTGCAGTGAGTAAACCACTAGAGATGATAACTAACACATGCATGCCATGGAGTGAAATCATCTTCAAATTGGGGAGAAAGTAAAAGGTATTTTTGTCAGCCAAAATTTCACCACTTATCAATGATTCGAGTAAAGGGCTGTCCTTGACAATAAGCTCTTCTAAATTATAGTGGTTACCAAGCAACCCTTCTGTGAAAATAGTGTTCAACTTGGGACATGTGTGCAGTGTCAAGGTCTTCAGAAGAGAAACACTTCGGTTGTACTGGACCCCTTCCATATGTTCCTTTAGATTCAGCATATAATCTTTTTAGCACCATGAGTTTGGTTCAATTTCACTGCTTTCGTCTTTTATGTGAGCCTCCACTTGAAATATTCCTTTTTTAAAATTTTCTAATGGGGATTTTTGACATTCTAAATCATTAGGTTTTGTAAGAAGAGAAAAAGTGTTATCTTTCTGTTATTTTCTGTGTAGGTTATCACAACAAATCGTTGCCTTCTTAGAGGCTATGTGCTTTAACAGTCAGTTAAGACCGTCGACCGATCGTCATTAATTTGATTAAAGACTTAAGCTTGGCACTCGGTCATTTTTTTTTTTTGTTGCTTCCATTTTCTTTATTTTTTTCAGATATCTTTATGGCTCACGCAATCATCCGTTTACACTGACAGCAACCATCATGTCTTTAGTGAAAACATCCATTTGAGTTCCTAAATGTTCATTGCATACTTATGGCAGCATCAATGATTACATGTTCCAGGAGAGCGTCTACCTACTTCTTAGAGCCACGTGGTTTAAACCTTTGATTGTAAAGTCTCAGGCAAACTTTTATGATAATCTTGACAATTATTATCCATATGAAGATGAAAGTGTATGAAGATGAAGAAGATGATGACTTAGATGAAGTTTATTTCCATAGCTCATCTACTCTTCGTATTGGTAGCCGGAGGTGGAGAGATAACGGATATGTTAGGGCAGGATGCCAGGAACCAAGGCTAGTTCATCATTCAAACTTCTAGAACTTTGGGTTTTGGTTCGTCCTGAGAACCTAAGAATGAGGTTGCAGCAAGATTTCGAGCAGAGAGGGCGCTTAAACGTGAAGCAATTGATAAGGCAGCTACAACAAAACATCAGCAGTGTTTGGTGAGTCTGGGTGGGGCATTGAGGCCTTTTCTATGATTACAAAAAGCTGAGTCTTTTACATGGTATTGAACGAGTCCTTTCTAGTATATTCTAATTCAATTTCACATATGAGCTAATTTTTTTATCAATAAAAGATTGAGCTTAGTTTGTAAGAAAATATTAGATAATAGTATTACATTAGAGAAAAAAATATTTATAACATGTCTTATAAGCTTGAATAACTCTATTTTTTATTATGATCGTTTGAAAAGAAGTGAATCTAAACTGTTCACATAATCATTCATATACAAACTCATGTTTAGTCATTGTCATTTGCCTTATTTAAGACGCATTTTTGGTGACTTAAAAATTGTTTGTAAGGCATTCCCATTCATGAACCCCAAGAATATCTTTCATATGTATAGTATAGAACATAAATACAATTGTCAAATTTGGAGTTGTCAAGCTCTTCAAGAAAAGGAAATAGATCTTTGTAGGAAGAGAGAGATTTTCAATGTTAGGTGACAAATAAGTTGGAAAATGGTGGAAAAAAGGGAGGAAAAAAAAGTTTCTTTTAGGCTACTACCTTCAATGCATGGAAATGCCCTCAAACTCGAGCAAGATGTATGGTTAAGCTTTTAAGATCCGTAAAAGATTTGAATATAGAGACTACAAGGCAGACAAATGGATTTGCGTGTACACCTCCTCATGAAAGAAAGCTAGGGCTTCATTTTTATTAGAGATTTTCCTAAAATACCTATTTGTGTATATATATATTGAAAGTATCATTTATCTAAGCAATGCAATACAACAAAGTGTTGAATAGTTAAATTGAGGAATAGTATTGACAAGTGGCTGGCCTAATGTGTGGTATGGTACTTCTTAGTTTTAAGTTTGATATTTGAGTATGTAGATTTTATTGATTGTGCTCCAAGAATTCCCAAAAAAAAAGAAAAAAAAAAGAATAGTTACAATTGGTAGTATCTCAATAAGAAAGAAGAGTTAATTATTGAAAGCATCATCTAATGAAAGCATACAATACAATACAGTAGCAGATAGACCTTGTAAGTATGTATTAACCTTCAAAAACTTGGAAAAGAAATTTTAACTTCGTAATGCTTTATATTTTGGGATTCCTACTGCGATTTGGAAAGTAGAAGCATAGTCGGGGCTTTGTACAAGCAGGCAATTGGACTAAGAAAACGCCCAAACTACATTATCTGCAGGTCCAACACAGATCAAACGATTCCAAACCTCTTGTAAACTTCTTCATTAATGTCATAGAAAGATCACCCGACTTGCTACATCTTGGACATGGTCAGTAAAATCGAGATCCAAAACGATTATTGGGAACGGTACCAGATTGGGTCGGCATGGGCTGCAGGTGCCGTTGCAGGCTTGAGTATTCATATTCCAAATTGTCTTTCCTTCTCTGGATTGACTAAATGTTTGAAGGAAGAGCTTCTCAGAGTGTCCGGTAGGACCAGATTTACGGGCCTATACGATTTGATTGAACATTTGAAAAAAAGAAAGAATTGAAACGTATCTTAACAAATTTTATTAATAACAATAATGTTGCACATAATAATTATACAAATCCTAGTAAGTTTTCTCTAATCATCATTTTTTAGTTATAACTCAATAAATGTCTAGGTCCAAAGGAGGCTAAATAAGGGACTTAAGTCTATTTGAAGAAGTTTTGTTATTAAATTAATATTAAACATGTTTTAAATAAAGGAAAATTGAGTAATTTTAAGGAAATGTTTAAAATCTAATTAATGTAGGAGTCCAAAACCCAAAGATATTGGGTTAGGAGTTCGTTATATAATAAGCAGTAGGGAGAACAACAGAAGATTCATTGTATTTGTTAAGAGATTAAAATCTAGGTTATAACCTTCATCAACTAATAAGCTTTAGGTTTTTAATCTCGTAAGCTTTGTGTGATACTTTTCTCTTGCTAGGAAGTCTCGTGGGGAATTAACTTTAGCCATGGGGGGCGACAGCGACTGCTGCGCTTCGGACTGTGGGCTCTCGGAGTGCTGCTGCGCTTCGGACTGCTGCTGTATCAAAGGTCGGTCTTCTTATCCAATTTTCCTTTCTTTAATTAGTGGCAGTAGTTGGATCTGGAGGGTTATGCAAAGGAAGTGTTTGACCGTGACACAGAATTTGTATGCTTCCTTGTTGACTTCGGCGGAAAAAAAGTGTATTATAAAAAAAATCATTGTTTTTGTTAGAATTTGTCCCATAATAAAAGTTAAGATTACTATCTTGTGTTTTTATATGTAAGAGAAAGTAGACCACTAACTAGATGTTACGTATTCTTGAGCATAGAGCGAGTATGTTAGAATTTATATCCTGAGACCGCTTTTGGAGATCTTATCATACTTCTCTATAGATATGCATATTAGGACACCATAATATATATATATATATATATATATATTTTTTTTTTTTTCATTTTGTGAAGACTGCCATTAAAATTGATTTCGTAGCAATCTTCATCGATTAAATACTAAGGCTTGAGTACAAAGTCCTTTCGTTGGACTTTGAAGACTATTTATTATATCTTTTCTTTTATGTGTGATTTCATCTACATGTATTACTGTGCAAATTAGTTACCGTCTTTGACTAAATGTATTTTCGTTGGTGCCAGGGCGTAAATTAATTTTCACTGAATTGTGAGCCTATTCTTCATTTTAATTCTGGAAATGTTTTAAATTTCTTTTCCAATAACGCAGATATGTTGGGGGCAGCAGCTAGTAACTGTAACAGTTTAATATCGGAAGCGTTTGCTAGGGATGACATAGAGGCCGCAGCAAAAGGAGACGAGCAAAATAAGTCCACTGCAGAACGCAATTGTTGGATTTGTAGTGACGACGAGTCTGAAAATGAGATGCTAGAATTAGATACAAAGCACAATAAAGAAAAGAATGATGGAAGGAAGAAAATAGGTTGCTCTCCCCGCTCAAAGCATTCCCTTTCAAAACTTACGAGCAACATCGCAAGGAAGTTTAAGAAAGGATTCCTAGTTAAGAAATCCCCAGAGCCTGTAAGGGTTATGTCTGCACCAAAAACAGAAGATACGCCATCACTTCATTGGGCGGCCAAAACAATATTGGGCCTTCTAAGAGATAGAAACATAAGAAGGATTGGACTTTGGGGAATGCTTGGAAGTGGGAAAACCATCATAATGAAGAACCTGAATAATAATAGAGATATTGCCAAAATGTTTGACATTATCATTTATGTGAAGGTACCAAAGGAATGGTGCAAGAAAGAGTTACTTGGTGAAATTGCACAAAGGTTAAAATTGAATGTAGAAGGCATCCACCTTGATGAACTTGTTCAGCGCATATATAAGGAGTTGGAATGCAAAAGGTTTCTCCTTCTTTTAGATGAAGTTGATTACCTAGTCGATCTACAAGCAATAGGGATTCCAAACAATCAAGAGGATAGCAAGGTGGTATTGGCAACTAGAAGGCGTCGCATTTGCTATGATATGGAAACTGATCAACTAATTAAAGTGAAGTATTTGTCTGAAGGTGATGCATATAAAATGTTCAGAGAAAAAGTGGGTAAAAATATAAATACTCCTAGAATTGAAGACATAGCTAAAATAGTTGCTAGTAAATGTTGTGGTTTGCCGCTCATAATAGACAGGGTAGCAAAAGCCTTCAAACCTAAAGATAGCTTTGAGCTATGGAACGATGGATTAAGAAATTTAAATCACTTATTTGGTACTAAAGGACAAGGCATAGATGAGTTGATTGAGTTCTTAAAGAGTTATTATAAAGAGTTAGACTGTGAGGACAAGAGGTTTTGCTTTCTATTCACTACATTATATCCTGAAGAGTCTAAAATGGATATAGATGATTTGTTGGAATATTTGGCAGCTGAAGGTTTTATTTATGTTGCAAATCAAAATAGAATTACATACGAGAAACTGTACAAGATATTGCATGACCTTACCGATGTGTCTTTGGAAAACAATGAATTTGAAGCTTTGGTAAGAACCCCTGAAGAGCAACAACATTCCCCCACGGAAGAAGAAGGGCAACACACAGGTTGAATTTTGTTGATAGATAATGTATTATGCATTTTACTGGAGATGCCAGATTGCAAGAATCTTTCAAGTGCTAAACCTATACTTTTAAGTGTCTTAGATTTCAATGGGCTATTGGAGAAACCCTTAAGTCATGTTTAGCGTAGGATTACCATTTTGGGCATAGTGTGTTATGAGAATCATGTATTAATTGTATGCATAAAAATATTTTATATGTTAAGCTTGGTGTGGTTAAAATGTTTGCTAGGTCAATTTATAGTTTGTAAGACTTACTAAAGATTAAACATATCTTTTATGTTCTTTCAATCTTGAGACAATGTGTGATGCATGACTAAAAGGCCTTCAATTTGTATGGAATTTTGAATAATATATGAAGGTATTTGATTGTATACTAGAACCTAAATTATAGTATTGGAATCTCAATTTTTTCTTTTATTAATGCAATCTTGTTTATAATAGCAATAGCAATAAGTCATCAACTTTTCAATTGCAATTTCAATAATGAGCACTATTCTTAAGAAGGTTAATGGATTTTTGATTTATAGTTGGTATTTTTAATACGCAAGCACTAGCTGAATTGTTGCAACTTTTGGATGTGTTGTACTTAGCAATATGAATCTTTTCATGTTTGCTTAAATTGCAAGCAATTGCATACAAGATTGCAAGCAATCTACATTCGATTTTAACCTTTGTGCAATTGCAAGCACTATTGTATGTAGAACTCATGAAACAATACCAATTAATTTTCTAGAGTAATGACTATCTTGCAATTGCCCATCAAGTTTGTAGATTGTTTTGATATTAAGGAGATAATTACAACATTTGAAAACCAAGGGTTGGAACATGATGCACTACCAAGTTTGAAGGAACTTGTACTTATTAATCTTCCAAAAGTAAATAGTATTTGGATTGGTGGATCAATGAATTGGTCATCTTTAAAAAGGGTTAAGATATCTGTGTCCTGTATTGAGAAGGTTACCTTTCAACAATGAAAATGCGATGAACTTGGCATGTGTTGAAGTCTAACAATCATGGTGGGATGCATTGGAATGGTAGGAGGTTGTTACCAAACAAAGGCTACAATCAATTTGCACCTTCAAGTAGTTGCTTAGGTTTGTATCCTTCTCGATGATAGTTAAGTTTTAGCTTGTTAGAACTAAGATGATTATGTTCTTTCAATTTTAAGATAATGTACTAGAACACCTACTATTTGTGGTACATGATCGTATTACTTTGATTGCATGCTTTTTATGCTGGAATTATTACTTTAGACGTTTAAAATCTTTTGAGGATGTGTTCAACACAATCATGCTTATCATGAGTCTTCATGGATCATTAATAGTGGAACATTTTTGCTTCAGCAGAGGACTTTGAGTTGGTGAATCTTCCTTTTTTAAGTACTTTCAGTTCCCATAGGCTATTGGAAAAACTTGTAGTCAAACTCGATCGTTTTATACATGAAAATGTATGAGGTCATCATGCGTGTAAGCAGGTGGTGGGAATTTTGTTTCATTTATCCTTATTAAGAATTTTGATCTTTATTGATATTTAAAGTTTAAGATAACATATGATGCAAGTCTAAAACATCTTGTTATCTTGATTTGTAATTGGGTGATATTTAAAAGTATATGATATTATATTAGGACCTTATTTTAGAGTCTTAAAATATTGTCAATGCTTATGATTGACAATAGGCTATTGGAGACAGACCAAAGCATATTTAGCTTAAGATGACTATTTTAAGCCATTATGTGTTATAAAATTTTGCTTTTGTGGTACACATAAAAATATATGACTTGTTTGTATGCGTAAGCTGGTTGGGGTTAAAATGTTTGCTTCATCCATTTATAGTTTAAGAGACTTAAAAATTTATTTCTTTGAATTTTAAGACAATATACAAAGCAAGTCTAAAAGACCTTTAATCTTGCATGTGGTTGTATAAAAATATGAAGGTATTTGATTGCATGCATTAGCAGAATCTTGGATAATTGTGTTAATCTTCAACAACAAATTCTGTAAGTAATTATCCTAGTTAAGAGCATAGTCTTAATTAACCAAATAACTTTAGAATAGCCAAACACATTTTTTTTTTTGTACTTCTAATTTAAGATTGTTTCTAGGGAAATTCTTAAGCTAATGACATGTTGTGAGTCTAATGTTTTCATTGTCTACATGGTTGTTGCAGTGTTAGGTGACTTAGAAAAATAGAATATTATCTCTTATACATATGTGACATTTGAGCCTCACTTGTTTCTTAGGGGACTCCCCTGGTCCTAGTGGTAACTAGGTCAGCCCCTTGACCAATGAGTCCACCTTGTGAAGGGTTTGAGTCCTCCTCCCTCTTCCTGTGTGCATGAGTATTAATTTTTTTTTTTGAGGGGACTCCCTCTACCCAATGCCATATTGATTAACCTTTAGTACTCGTGAAACCATTATTAGCAATTCAATATATTTTCACATTGGGTGATTTCTTTGGCCAACTTTGACTAAATAAAACAATGTCCCTCTCTATTTGCATTATTTGTCAAAAGGCTTCATAGTTGCTTGTTTTCTTCAAGTAATTTTCTAGGAGTGACAGTAATTTTTTGTTGAGAGATTTACATGGAACAAAGAACAAAAACACACACAAAAAACATAGGTGAATATTGAACTTTGTGATTTGGACAAAATTATCCTTATATCCATAAATAAGGGAGCTAGATACTACAAGAGAAATAATTGTTAGCTTGTTTCCTACATATCCAATGTCCTATTCTCCAACACGATCTTCTAATATAGAAGAGGACACAACACATTCATTATCTTAAGATATTGAGCAATTTGGAACTCAAAATGAAGTGTAAGCTTCTTTGAACAAGACAACTAATGCTAGAAGGTGGAAGAAAGCCTAGCTTGTACCAAATACTCTAGCTAAATCCAAACTCTACACCCTTTAAATTCACAGCTTCAGCACCAAATTGGGGTTTCCTCGTTTAACAAAATTTGGTTTTGATTAATGGAGATGTCAACAACTTTTGTGGCATTTGCTTGCTTAAATTACATACGACGTGATAGGACCACAAGAATCCCACGCGAGCAAGGATTGTTTGGTGGTGTGTGAAAACCGCGGCGCCTTCCCTACAAGCAGCGGTTTTCTAAATGCAGTACTCTTCGGCTTTCACAGCTCGTATGAAAGAACAGCAGCAGCCATTCTTTTTGCGTACAGGGACAAGAACTTTCTGCAGTCTGAAAAGATCTTTATCCCATGCGGTTTCAAAAGTCTCAGAAGATTTTTGATGATCCAAAAACAGTACGAAAAGATCTTAATTTTGTGATCCTTTCATTGGGTTGCTCCTACGTACAAGTGATGGCCCTGCAGCCCTAACGCCCGTCCTCTCCTCCTCTCTTTTTTGGCACAAACCCCATTTCTACACCGAAAATCTAGAGCTTTCATCCCTATTCATCACGCATGCGTCTTTCTTGAAAGCTACACTGAAAAAATGGTTTAAGTGATGCTGCGCGTTAAGTTTAAAAGAGAATTATGGTATTCTGTCCGGCATTAATGACCCTGCAGGGGCTTTTGTAACGTTGGAAAGTAGGTGAAATGTTATAAGAAACTATTTTCTTCCACATATTCTTGCCTTCTCTCTCGATAAGACTAGGTAGAACCTTATTTCCCTTGTATCCAAAACGCGCTCCATGGCATTACTCTCTTATCGTGGAAGACGAACCCAACAATAAGTAAAAACTGCACTTTTCAAAATTAATTTAATAGTTGTTTGCATATATAGTTTAGGGATTTACATTCCATTTTTGGTTCAAAACATCCCGGCTGTTGAACAAAGAATGGTGGAAATGGTTTGTGGACCTCCTGCTCGGCCGATTTAGCACATGCGTTTTTGTTGTGTGTTTGAATATGCTTCTGTTATTTGCTTGCAATCCCAGATCTTCACCTCGTTAGTGTTAGTCCCTCTTTTGCATCTCCTCGTTCTATGATCTATGAATGGTAAAAGGTTCAACTTTTGGGAGTAGCTGATGGGTTTAGTTCTCAATACTAAAGATGGAAGGAGGTTTTAGACTGTCACATCTGGTCAGACAATTTCTGTCATTCCTGTTAGTCATTCCTGACCGGAAGGTTCCTTTTAGAGAGAAGGTCATATACATCGTCATTTCTTTTTTCATCAATCCTTCTAGTGTAAGAAAACAGAAAGGGAGTTCTGCACAAGCTTCAGCTAGACATAGCGAAGACCCTGCACTTGACGAAGAACAGTAGGGATTGTGGAATGGCCATTTTGCAGGAATTGGATGATCTCTCTGGATGGCACCTACGTGATAGGTATTCTCTAGTTCCTCTTCTTTCGTTGTGCCCATGGATGAGTTTAAAATTCCTCCAAAACAATAAACCAAACTTTGTTCTAAATTCATACCACCATTGCGATTTTCTAAACCAAGCTTACTCAACTTTCCCGTGGCTTAGCATAAAAAGTTTTACTTTCATTTCTAGTCAATAGTAATGAGGAATTTCAGTTTTTCTAGACTTTGTTTCTTAATTATTACTTATTTTACAGGTACCAAGCAATAACTGTCAAAGATATTTGTACACTGTTAAAAGTGATTTCTTTACTTCGTAGAAGATTAGGGGATGTTCTAACAGACATGGGTTGAATAGGTGGAGTTGGCAAGACAAGGTAATTGTTTTATTGTTTGTCTTAGAAAATAGACTAAAATCTGGGTTATTTTCTTTAAAAGGTAGCAATAGCACTTAAGACTTGAAATCACCATAACTATGGCACCTAAGGTGATATCTAAAAGAGGTTGAATTTGAATATAAGGAGTGTGGCCAGTTTTACATTGTATCTTGTTCACCAATAGGTAAATTGTTCTTATGTAAATTTTCTTTAGATTTATGCTATTGGTGGTCCTTTCTATATGCATTTTATAATATCTTTCAACAAAAGGCTTAAAGGAACTTAAAAATGAAAAGTTAATATTACTGGCTAAGGAACTTAAATAAATTTGGCAAAAATACTATTTTGGCACTTTTTCTCCAACCCTGCATTCATGCATGAGAAATTCAATCCATACCTCCACAGTGGAGTTGTGAATCCTCGGAGTCTTGGGCTATGTCGCACCTTGACTTTTTTATTTTTTATAAAAGTGTAACAGTACCCCATACATTATATTTTAAATGATGAGTTTGGGGTAACAACCAAGCCTTAACAAAATTTGGTCACTAATTTCACCACAACGGCCTTACACACCTTAGTGTGGTAGATGATATAGAATTGTGATTTCCCCTGTTATGAAAGAAACCTACCTCAAGGATCCAATTTTAAGATAGCAATTGAAAGAGTTATTGTTGACAATTTAGCATTGATGGAGGAGGAAGTGGCCTTGGAAGCATCGCAGGAGTACAGATTGAGGCTAGAGCAGACAATGCAAGGTAGTAGTCAGCCTTCCTCACAAGAGGGCCCTAACTGGATACCTCGAGTAGAAATCCTAGAGGAGTAAGAAATTGCATTGGAAACTACACATCCTCAAGCATCTCCTGCTCGAGAATGTGGAATCAACATGCAATTTTTATTTTGCGCCAGCTTGGTAAGAGATGAGGAATTTATTTTTAATTTTCAGGAGATAGTTGCTCCCCCTATGAAGCCAAGAATGATCAGGAGGAAATCCGCGGGCCAGAAGAAAATACCCGTAACAAAACCAACTATAAGATTAACACATGCAGAGCTAGTGCAAATTTACGATAGGGTGATGGTCGAAGAAGAGGTGCAAAAATCCAGGGTATGCAAAGAAAGTATTTATCCCCAACAGGCCTAGTCAACCATTAAGAAGATTAGCTGGGTAATCAGCTTAAAAACTTGTGATGGCACCCCAGAGGTTGAAGAAGATATTGATAGAAATGTCAAAGTCCAATGAAGATGGAGATGAAAAAGGTGACCACTCAATAGATAGTGACTATAGCAATTAAGAAATGAAGATACAATGAAGGACATGGGTACACTGTAAAAGGTGTTATTTGAAGAAGAGTAGTTGAGGTTAGGCATACTTGATTCTAATCTTGCCTTGTTAGGTAAGATTAGGGTTAGGTATGTCTAACGAGCTGCCATGTACTTATGTGGTAGTTCAATTACCTTTTGTATCGACTATCTATGCATTAATGAAAATCTGGGGTGCCGCACCCTTTAATTAGGAAAAAAAATTAGTGTATTAGGGTTAAGTATACTTCTAACCCTTTACCACCTAAATAATCCCTCATGCTATAGTATAAACAATAATGATACTTCAGACTAACTACCATTTTTAGGTTTACAGCACATGAGCAATTTTCCAATAAAGGGATCAAATCCAAATTTTCATCAATTACAAACATATCGACTGGTAGGAGCTGGTGAAGTCTACTCAGTGGAACTGGTGCTATCATCCAACGGTTTGCTAAATTGTAGAAGAATAGTGCGCCTAAACCGTAGGAGGCGCAAGGGTGCCAGCAAACCATGTACTCTGAGGAGATATTTACAAAGCATTTCAGTGGTTTGTAGGAAACCTCCACGGCATAGTGATATGCACTCTGGTTATCATCTTGATCTTTTTTGACCCCTGGAGGTTCAGTTTTTACATCAAATTTTTGTCACTTTGTTCCCACGCCTTGATTTGTTACAGAAAAAAAAAGGTTATTTGCATGGTTTCATGTTTTGGAAGATAATGGAATTTTTTTGAATAAAAAATGCTAGAATTAGATTATCACATGTTAAAAGTTTTTTTGTTCATCTAACAAATGTTCTCTCATTTTTGGCATTGGTGGCAAAGTAGTGCGTGTGCCTTCACCTTGGTGTTATATTGTTCTTGTTTTTCTTTTCTCTGTTTGTATCTAGAGACCCGTAGTAGTTCAACTTTTTTGCTTTTTGAAAAATCAGTTCTATTAAAATAAAAGAAGAGTCGTAAATGGTGCTGTCACTAACGAAAGAACGATATACGTACGGACAGATACCCAGTGGTCCACTTTACCAAATTCTTTCCCCTTTCAATAACTTTTTATGCTAGGCTCTCTAAGATGATATGCATGCGACAGAGAGCCTTTGGTTCAGATATGGCAGTCGTGTCTACAAGGGGAGTCTTTTAGCTGATGACTACCATTAAAATGATTTTGTAACAGTAAAAGGAGAGAAGGACCGGGTTCAGTATACAGGTGGTTATGCTAAAAACTTGATTATAAATTTTACGTTATTAAAATTTTGCTTAAAAATTCCCTTTGTGAAGAGAGAAAACTTCTTTAATTTGCAGTCGATTTCTAAATAAATTTGTACTTTCTCATATAGTATCATATCCCAAGGTTCAAGAAATGAGTCACGCCTGCATAAAGTTTATAGCACATGTTTGTTGTAAGTGTGATTAAGAACAGATGGACAATTTTCACGTCATTTAAACTCTGGGTAGGGTTGGGCTTCCTCACATTATCAATGTTGTTTACCAAGACTTAGGTTGGCTAAAGACTTGAAAGCAAATTTGTATTGATATAAAGTACAACTTGCCTCGAGGTGCATGTGCCTGAATGAATCAATTGGAAAATATGTTTTCAAACTAGAACTAGTTTTAGGGTTACACATTAGAAATAATAAATAATTCGTAAAAAATTTCACATGTGAATGTGATCTTGAAAAATATACAGGAACTTTTTTTTTGAAGAAATAATAAAAAAGTATATGGTGATGAATTAATAAGTCTTGATTGATTAAAAACTAAGGCATATGTTTACGTCATTTTGTTAGATTGTGGAATCTATTATTATGTTTTTGTCTAATTTTACTGTAAAATTTAGTTATCGTCTTTTGACTGAACGTATCTTCATTGGTATTGTAGTCTAAATTGATGTTTGCCGATATAAATTGTGAGCTTGTCCTTCATTTTAACGTTACAAGTGTTTTAAATTCTTGTTTTGAATAAGGCTTATATCTTTTTTTGGGTTGGGTGGTGGCGGGGGAGGGGAAGGAGCTGTGCAAAGCTGTGATAGGAAAAGGAAGAAGCATAGGTTTGGAAAGAAACTATAAAATGTTAATACAGGGAGCAAAATCACTTTATGTTATGAGGTATCACACTGGCTGAGACAAATTAAGTTCAAATAATTGTGTGAAGCTGATGCATATAAAGTGTTTAAAATAAGTGGATCAAAACATAAATGTTCCTACAGTTAAAATCAATACCTCAGTTAGTAGCTAGTAAGTGTGGTGGTTTATCACTTTTATTAGAGAAAGGTAGCAAAATCCTTTAGACCGAAAGATAGCTTTGAGTTATGGAGTGGAGTCCTTAAAGTTTTGTTAGGAAGATATAAATTGTGAGGATATATAGTTTTGTTCTTTGTACGCCGCATTAAAAGAAACCAAATATCTTAGCTACATATTTTAGCTATGGAGTGATGGACTAATGCTAGAAGGTGGAAGAAAACCAAGTGTATATCGAATATTTTAGCTAAATCCAAATTCTACTCTTGATAAATTCACAGCTTGAACATCAAAATGGGGTTTTCTCGCCTGGGAAAAAAACAAAACGCTGGTTTTGATTCATGGCGATGTCAGCAACTTTTGTGGCATTTGCTTGGTTGACGGCGGTTTCTCATACTCGGTTTCCTTTCGCTCGCCGTGTCTCTCCCAAGCACAAGGGAGGGACCTCTCTATCTTTGTTCTGGAAGGTTTTCTTATTTTTCCTGGAAGGAAACGAAAATCTTGGCTACCAAAAGGATCGCAGCTCCTCATAACTCTTTTCCCGGGCAACAAAAGAGTTTGGCTACCTCACTCTCATCAAAGGATTCGTCAAAGATCCATCATAGCAGCTCTAATGATAGAAGTTTTATAAATATAATAAAAAAATAATAATTAGAATTTTCAAGTACCTTGTAAATATATGAACTTAATATTTCTCACTTATCTATTTAATATAACATACGTTCACCCATAATCTCTTTCACCGAAGTCTCCATATTCTCTCACTTTGAGGTTCCATCCTCGAACGTGATAGAGCACTATCTTCGTGATTGGAAATGGCATTCCTTGTGAAGTTCGACTATGGAGAAGCAGCACCGTCCGAACAGTTAGCACCAATTGCACTTTATGCAAATTAGCTTTTGCGGTGTTCTGGAAAGCTTTCTCGGAAGAGATTGATTTTGCGATCCATGACATAAAAGCCACGAGATACTTTTACGGATCAAAGTTCGAGTTGTATCGTCGTTGCCGCTCATGCACCCCCCTATTCCTGCCGCTCTAGCCCCCATCTTTTCTCGCAGAAATCCCATCTTTTACACCTAAAATTTAAAGCCTTCGCCCCGTTTACCCTGCATGGGTCTTGCTTAAAAGGCACACTGCAGAAATGGTTAAAAGTGTCACTGCGTGTCTTCGTAAGCCCTAAATACTCTAGCCTTATAGAAATGTCCAAGCCTAAGGAAGATCTTGTCTAACGGCATGATTGCAACACTCGGTAGACTTGAAGGTTTTTGATTTGTCTCATTGTTGGATAATTAATGCTCATGCTTGTCATAAATCTTTGTGATGAGCTTTATAAATTTCCTTGTCCTAGTTAAGAGAGTTGTCTTGCTTAAGGAGATGACTTTTGAGTTGCCCAACCTATCTTGAGTACCTTTAATTTTCAATAGGCTATTAAGGAAAACCATTGATGATTTTAGGCCACGATATGTTATAAGTATTTTTTTTTTCATTGTACACACAAAAACATATGATGTGCTCACATGTATAAGTTGGTAGTAAGAATGTTTGCTTCATTGATTTTCAGTTTGTAAGAATTAGGATCGTTATGTTTTTTTTCATTGTTAAGATAATATCTTATATGTAAGTCTCATATGCATTTTATTCTTGACGTGATTGGGTTATATTTGCAATTAGTTTACAGTATTACTTTAGAGTGTTTGAAATCTTATCAACGTCTAAGATTGACCCAATTTTGCATTGTGAGTGCCCATGCTTCTCATAAATCTTTGATGATAAATTTTACAGATTTCATTATTCTAGTTATGATGGTAAATCTTACCTTTTTAAAGACTTTTGACCTGCCACACCCACCTTTGTTCTTAAGGACTTCAAAATCGATGTGTTACTGGGGCAAAACACTGTCAGACCTAGTTTGGATAATCATTTGGATCTATGGTGTGTTATGAATATTATGTTTTGGTTGTGTACATGGTGTTTGAAGTTTTAGGTGAGTAGAAAAATAGAATATTTTCCCCTTCACATAGACAACATTTGAGCCTTTAACTTGTTCCTTGGTGCATCCTGCAAAAGCAGTGGACTCCCTTTGGAAAATTCACCATCCAAAATTCAGAAACAGAACCCTCACTAGTTTGGTGAAAAGGAAATATAACCTTTACAAATGTACAATGTAGAATGAAAGTAAGACCAAACAAAAAGTGAAGAAGATTCATTAATTAGCTAAAGGTTTTGGATTCCGAAAAGCTTTTGGTCTTTTAAAGCTGCCTAAAGAGGGAACTTTTTGAAGTCTTTTAAAGGGTGCATAAGCCTACACCGATCACAATTACATCGTTGTCACGTTTGTTTATAGATAATACAGATCATAATATGTGCATCATAGAGTTGGCATCAATTCTCTTCCTAACGGAAAAAAGATGTGTTTTCAGAGAAATTAAAAATTTAGGTAGATGTGCTTATCCAAACCTTCTTATTGTTGTAAGGAAACGTACAGGGAATTACGTCAAGTGAGCTCTGAGGTTGAATGGTATAATTTGATATGGTCAGGAGGAATTAGCAAACATAACTTCATTGGTTGGCTCATATGTAGAGACAAACTACTTACGGCTGCAGTGATTTCTCATTGGCTTCCCTCAATTGACTTGCATTGTGATTTTTGTGGCTCTCAATATGAAAATAGATCCCACTTGTTCTTTCAGTGCACTTGGACTAACCAGGTTTGGAAAAGTATTCTAGCTCAACAAGGCATTCGCAAGGTCATCTTCGATTGGGAATCTGAATTGCAATGGATGATTAAAGCAACTAAGGGAAAGGATTTAGCCGCAAAGCTTCTCAAGCTTTCTTTCTTAGCTTGTCTTTATTGTATATGGTTAGAACGTAATCGTAGACGTTTTCAGAATAAGTCTATTGATATTCCAATGTTGTTAGCTAAAATCAGGAGAGTAGTCCGTGGAAGAGCTTCCTTATTTAGAAACTTTAAACTCTCCCAAGCAAATGTTTTGTTGAGCCATAGTTGGAGAATTCCAAATTCTATCTTTTCCTAGGTGAATTGTAATGCTGGGGTATGCCCCTAAGCTCATGTATTATTTTTATTCTTCGATGAATAAACTCACATATTCATCAAAAAAAAAAAAAAAAAAAATTAGGTAGATGGATTCGGATTTCAAGTCACGAGTAAGAAAGAAAGGTTGCCAGTTTTTTGGGTGGTATTCCTAGAGTACCTCAATTTTCTTGTGGTTTATCAAATCATCTATAAGTGGTGTCATAAAACACTGTGATCCGGTTAGGTTGTTGATATCTTGAAAGAAAAAATTGATTACAGTTAAATTCACTAAATAAAGAATTCAAATTACAATGACGTTGCACTTGGTAGTCGGTTTTGTTTTAGTAAATAATGCTGGACAGTCTCTATACTTTGAACCACTTTCCTTGAACTCCATTGGTTTCTGGGATTGTGGTGGGACGTATGAGGTGATTAGAGGGTAGACTAGGGTGAGAATAACAGAAGCAACATTGTAGAAACTATTAGTTCAATAATGGTAGATACGCTTTTTTCTTAACAGGATTTGACAAGAAAGGGAGGCAAGTATCGGGAACTCAGAAAGTTCAAAGTGGACATCAGGAACTCTGAAGCTGAAAGGATCAAGTTTTGCTTGCTTAGGGGAGTAAATTTCGCGTCATTTTTTGGTCGAAAAATATGATTTGAAGTCATATTTTTCGCATGATCATTGTAACAAAGTTGAGAAACCTTTGTAACTTCTGAGGCTGCGTACTTTATTTTCATTCATTGAGGGGAGAAGGCTTCATAGCTACTGGTTTCTTCAAAGTAATTTCCCTAGAGTAGAAATAATTTTTGTTGCGAGATGGGCACAAATTGTACGGTAAATATGCATGCAATAAACTTAGATTAACATCGAAAGTTTTACATGACTTGGGTAAAATTATCCTTATATTTGAAGTTTTCATATGGTTAGGTGCAGCTAAAAAAGCTTTCCTCTTCGACAATTTCTCTTTTGTCACTCTGACAGCGCACTGAATGATACCATAAACATAAAATTTTTTATAACATCATATTTATAGATAGCTTTAGGACAAGTCCTAACTAGACATGAATATGTACCTAAGCTCTATCCCATTAAAAAGGCCAGACGCCTTGACTCCCTGTCTGCCACAAGATTCCCTCAACTATCCTTAAAAAGATTTCTCAGGTAAGGCAAGGGTGAAAGTAGAAGAAAACATTGGCGCCTCATTTACAACAAATTCAATATTCCTTTTTCCACACATAAATTTTCTAGTGGTGACAAAACAAAATTTCGGCGACATGTGATGCATGCCAAATTGTCTTCTAATTGAACAATAAAGGCAACGGATCCATTATCTCAAGGAATTGAGCAATTTGGAACACGGCACAAGGAAAATGCTTTGGTCCACAGGGACCATCATCCACTTAAGAGGATCTAAATGTATATTTAGTACAAGTATATCAGCATAGCAGAGAGTAGGCAGTTAATGACTGTTACAACTTACTATTAGATAAACTAAATAGGGGAAAACTTTAAGCACTCATCAGTCCAATCCGCTGATTGGAACAAAAATGTCATCCAAATAATTGTGGCCATCATGTCTCTCTAGTGCTTCCCACCAACTCCTCTCACCCTTGATCTCCCTCAAAGAGTTTCTGGATTCTTCCTCAATGCGTAAGCTCTTAAGATTTGGGCAGTAATAGATACTCATCAATTCCAAGTTTGGTGTGATGAGTGGAACACTAGAGATAGTAACTAATCCAGGCATGTAATGGAGCATAATCTTCTTCAAATTTTGGAGGATGTAAGAGGCCTGATTATCATTTGGAGTTTCATGCTTTACCAATGCCGTGACTGAGGGGCAATCCTCCACTGTGAGCTCTTCTAACCTTTTAAGGTTACAAAGCAACCCTTCGGTGAAAACAGTGGTCAACTGGGGACATGTCCGCAGTCCCAAGATCTTCAGATGAGATAAACATTGCGATTGTATTGGCCCCTTCCATATACTCATTAGATTTTTCATATAATAAATATAAAGATATTCGAGTGATCCAAGAACAATCCTTTTAGGTTCATGAGTGCTTTCATCTTCTTCACAAGCCACTACTTCTCTATCTTCTTCTTGAATATCTGCTTCATCTATCAGAACTTCAACCTCATTACATTCTCCCACTACACAACACTTTAAATGCTCCATGTTCCTAATCCCAAATTCTGATAGTTTCTTAACAGTTGCATGCCGTTCCAAGAAAAATGCAGTTGAGTTTTGAAGTACCCTTTTAACATCTTTAGGTAAATCCTCACCATTTATAAATTTCAAACATCTCTCTTGTTGTTCCAGCTCAAACTCAACTTTGCATGGAAGTCGAGACAAAATCCTCCTAACATAACGGCCAACAGTAAATCTAAAATGTGACAATGATGTAGATTTCCACTTCAGCAGAACTTGGCCCAACAATTCCACACTTGGAAAAAAGAATTCCAGACTATTCAAACTTTCCAAGGAACATACTTCAGCAACAATGGACTCCACACATGCAATCCACCATTTGTCATCTGGATTCACACGAATACTCAACTTATTTAAATGAGACAATTCCGAAATTACGCCACAATGCACCCCTACATTTGATTGCATGTCACTCAAACTATCATCTGAAAATGAACAAATGGAGACTTTCAAACATTTGAGATTCGTTAACTTCTTAATCTCCTCAGGTAACTCTATAATATCTGTCCCTTCAAGATCAAGGACCTCCAGCTGATTAAGTTCTCCAACCTTGGGCATTAACTTCATGAAATTATGACAATCTTTTAACCACAATCTCTTGAGGCTAACCAATTTCATAATGGAGTCTGGCAAAGATCTAATACTAGTACTAGATAAGTCTAGGGTTTGGAGTGCAGGCATGTAATAAAAAAATGACTCTGGAATCTTTCTTACTCTTTTGTTTCCTTGAAGAGACAATGTCAAGAGCCTAGGACTCCTTGGATTCTTAGGTAACTCCCCATCTATCAAGCAAATCTCTTCGTCCTTCTCCCAATCCACATCCTTTGGCAGCTCTTTTAATTCTAAACTACTGTCCGTGGGACATGATTGAGATGCTTCACATTCTTCCTCACTTTTTTCAATTATTTCAAGAGATTTCAATTTAGAATCAGCGGCTTTAATAACTAACAACTCTCCTTGAGTCTCTGAAGTCTGCTTTTCAATTGCTTCCTTTCCACTTGTTTCTGCAAAGTATTCTGCATTGAGAACAGAAAATAAAATACACTAATATAGATCATAGAAAACGAAAATTGTAATGACTAACCAAACATGATTTCAAGTTCATTGTACTCTAAAATGCCAATAGATAAATCTGTCTAAACTAATTTTTATCACGACTAAATCCATAGTTGAAACCATCTAAAACCACCTACATTATGCTTGATATTTCAAGTTTCAAACAGCTAGTTCCTTCCCATTAATAAGGAGACTAAGGTCAAACACAACCAATTAAAATTGTCATCTCGATTAATAATTATGATCCGAAGCTAGGAGCTGCTTGATAGAAAAATAAAGATTCATGCAACCAATCATTTGGGCGAGCGCTTACCATATTTTTATTGACATGTTGCAGAGGCCTCTTTTTTGCTTTGTTGTTTTTTATTATTTCTCTTATCAGATAAGGGAAGCAGGGGGGTTTAAACTAGAAACCTTAACATCAAAGACCCTCTCCTGCTAAGATACTTATAGCTTATATGAATATTATTAGTCTAGTACTGATTTATACCTAGCCGTAGCCGTATCTCTTTCATAGTAAGAACTGGACGTGCTAGGTCACCAGAATAGGCTGTTGAGTGACGAAGATAAGCATTTACGTCGTATATCATGTCACCACCATCTTGGTACCCTTCCTTCTTGGTCAAATGGCACAGAACGAAATCATCCTGCAAAATTTGGGAAAGAGTTTTGTAATGATATTTTCTATGAATGTCACATCATGCAAGGTGCCCCGTTTTAATACATTGATGCCCTACGAGAAATAAATAATGTTCACAAGTAATTATAGTGAAATATTTCTCAATGAATGTAATGATTTCTATTCCTAATCTACTATAAAACATAATCATCCTCCAACAAAAATTTGAAAGGAAGAAGTTTCACTAAATTTGAAAGACATACAGAGAATATCTCAAAAATTATCTTAGCATATGTATTAAAAAGAGTTAACAGATTTAATCTGGTAGTGATATATGACATTTTTAATATAATGCGAGAAGGCTGAATATTTTATAAGAAAAAAATTAGAGAAGGTTGGATGGAGGAAAAGTGAAAATATAATTGATAAAGGTTAGCATTGTCCCACATCAATGTTGTATGGATCATTAACTTTATAAGTGATGATATTTTTTCATCAATTACCAACTGGTTTATATATGGGTCCACACACCTTAACAATAACAATCCAAAGTCCCTTTGGCCAGCACCACGTTGAAGTCTTAATTTAGGCCTTACACCCAAATGCTTATCTCACAATTAACTTTTAAGTTCCCAAATCCTAATGATAGAATTGGAACCCAAATTCTTAAAAAAAAATAAAATAAAATTGGTCGATACCCATCAAGAAGGTAAAAAATATTTGATAGGATTTACATATGAAAATTGGTGAAATAAGCTTTACAAGGAAAAAAAAATAAAAGTATTTGGATAACAAATATCAAATACTCATTGTTAGTTAGCTAGCTCAAGTGATGAGTTTGTGAGGACTTTAGCTATAAGATTTAGGATTCCACATGTGTGTGTAAGTTGGGTAAATGTGTGTCGTAATAAGTAAAAAATAAAAATCAAATACTCACATAAGGAAAAAAAATCCAGAAAGGACAAATTACTAAATAATTCTATGAATTTTAAATTTTCACCAAATCTTTCTATACGTTTTCAATTTTATTATTTAGCTTCATACGTTGGTTTTTTAATTCGATCAATGATTTCATTAGATAGCATATAATTTCGTCAATTCTTTTATGGAATACATAGAAAGCTCTAGTTACATTTTTTTCAGTGTAAAAAAAAGGGGTTGAACAAAAAAAAAAAAAAAAAGGCATAGATTCTAATCAATGGATGGAAGAATCTTATATTAGAAAAAATGTTTGTAATCTCTTTTACGTAGAAAATTATATTCTAAAATATTCCCATACAAATACGGGTGAATTTTTTAAGATTTTTCGAAACTCTAAAATTTTCTTTTTTTGTCAAAAACATATTTGACAACGTACTGACAAATTATGTTTGAAAAGTATTATTAGCGATGAAAGAGAGAGTACTTTGTCCTTGCAAGTAGAGCGAGAAGATTATAGGAAAAAGAAAAAGCTAAAAAATAATGATAGAAGGAAAGGGGGGAAAAAAATCAGAAATTGATTCAAAATTCATATTTCAATTAACAAACTATTACAATAACTTCAGAGAGTCAAGTCAATTCACCTATTTAAAATTTGGATATTGATAAAGGGTGCAATCAGAACATTCATCGACATAATTCATCATTCAAAACAATCTTATGGTTTCTTTTATTAGCAGATGATATTCTAAACAAATATGAAAAAGAAGTAATTTTCCTAGGAAAAAAATCAACCATAATTTTTCCAGCTGACGAAAAGGGTTAAAAAATTAAGCAAACAAAAATCACTCATTTTGCATCTAGATTTAAAGGAAGTTTTCTTCCTCGTCCAATGTTTATGACATTTAGAGGGAGAGGAATTTCCAGATCTATTAACCCCCTAAAATAAAGCTGCTCAATTAAAGATTTCACCACTTGTTGTAACAAATAGCTTGTTTATAACAGCAAAATAATGAGCGGGGTCACAGATTTGGCCTACGTCACAAAAGTCTGAAAGCCACATTTTGCATATATTCTGATTGAAAAAGGAGAAGGACTATGAATTGGTATTCCTAAGTATCAAGGTTACTTTATTGTAAATAGCAGAATCAATATTGTAGCGTACTTATCATTTATTTACCTGGTAGTTTTAATAAAAAAACGTGTAAGATATCTACACACATACAACATTGACTTAAATAAATTAAAAAAATTATATATACAAAAATTATATTAATCATCATGTTCATATATAATGTGTATATAATGCGAGAAGAAAGAAGAATCTGACCTCGCGAGGGCTGTTGTTCTCCATGATGACATGGTATTCGTGCAGCATCCACTTGGTACGCTCGCCGTAGGGAGCAACGCCCTTGTAGAAGACTGAGGTCCACTTCCTACTGATCAAACCTTCGGAGGAAATAAAGCGGAAACCAGTGGTTAGCCAGAATCCGCCTGCTCCAGGAGAGGAATTCCTGCACGCAGCGTCTCGACGGCAGAAGAACCACTGGCTATTCTCTGAAATTATGGCCGAGAACGCTTAATTTAGCAAGAACATTAAAGATGTACTTGCCATCATCAACTTGACCAAAAAGAATTTATTCTGCTTGAAGAGGGAATTAAAAAAAAAAAAAATACCCCGCAGATCCTTGGGATCATGGTTGAAGAAGTCGGCTTCGGGAATTATCTGAATCTCAGAGTGATGGCCCTGGTTCTTCAACCTCAGGTAGTGGCTTCCAAGTTGGTCGTCAGTAGGGCGAAATATTGAATCCGAAGGTGTCGGTGCACTTTCATAGGCTGCCATCTCTTTCTGTTTAGGAACGATGGATGGCGTTTTTCCGTTTCCACTCTCCCGCCACGAAGCAACGATAGTTCTTTTTTTTCTGTTTGCAGTTAACCGAAAATAAGATTGCAAGGAATTTTTAAGCGAATCCGAGCTACCACCAAAAGTAGAGGAAAATTTCTGCTAAAACTAAAGCTTCCTCAATTATGAAAGTCAAGTGAATGTTTTAATCTCTTCAATAAGCGTGACTTTATCTTTTCTTATTGTCCCTTATTTATAGCCTAATTTCTAGTCTAATATAATTGAATTTTGAATTCCCAAAACAACTAGGTTTCAAATTCTTAAATCAATTGGGTTTTGGACATTTTTTAAAACTACTTAGACTCTTATCTTAAGACAACTAGGTTTTTGACTCCTAAATCAATTAGATTTTTTACTCCTATCATAACTAGGTTTTGACTATTTCAAATCATAAACCTTATTTAAAAGAAATAAAACATAACTATTTTGTAAAAACTCAACCCAATAGTTAGTAACTTAAGTCCAAGCTCATATAATCTCTCCTAGGTCCCGATAAGCGGAAACCAGTGGTCATCCAGAATCCGGCTTTGAAGGACGTAATGCGGCGGAGACCAATGGTATTCCAGTACGGCACGTCGCGGCGTCTGCAGAAGAACCACTGGCTATTCTCCGAACTTGTGGCCGAGAACGCCTAATTTAGCAAGAATATTAAAGAAGCATAGATTTTCCATCATCAACTTAACCAAAAAGAATTTGCTCTGTTTGAAGAGAAAAAAGAGAATAAAACAAAATACCAGGCAGATCCTCGGGATCATAATTGAAGAAGTCGATTACGGGGATGATCTGAATCTCAGAGTGATGCCCTCGTTCTTCAACCTCAGGTAGTGGTTTCCAAGTTGCTCGTCAATAGGATGAAAATATTGAATCCGGAGGGAACGCTGCTATTTCATTGGCTGCCATCTCCTTCTCTCTTTTGTTATTTTGTTTACGAACAAGGATGACTTTTCTCGGAATCGTCCCTTTGGCCTCAGAAGAAACGATGGCTCTTTTTTTTCTGTTCGCAGTTAACCAAAAAGGAGATTGCAGGGAATTTTTGAAAGTGAAAATGGCTTAGTTGTAAATTCGGATCATTCCTCATCAACTTCCACGTCAAATGAAGCTGCATCATCCGGAAAGTCATCCCCAATCCATCCTACGGATCATCCTATGATAGACTGTTTCACTCAGAACATTCTATCTGCCACCACTATCCTCGATGACCTGTATCACACATGTCAGTATCCATTTCCACCTGAAGAGCATTTTGGTGGAGAGTTTGGACAATACTTTGAAGAGGAATTAGAAGTTGAGCTTGATCAACTTGCAACTTCTTTATCGTTTGCACTAGATCCCGAGAATTATTTGTCAATGGAGGAACAAACTGGATTGCCAGCAGTCTTCGAGGTAGGAGAGTCTTCACACTAGGCTACAAATGAACAAACTATGCAGCAACCTAATTCTGTGTGGCCTTTTGATAATGGACCAACCGTAAACTTGTTTTAGAATCCAGGCTCAGCACCGATTGTTAATATTAACGTTGAGCCTCTCTCTCCTTCTTTGCAAGACATGAATCTTAATGGTTTCTAGCCTGTGAGCAATTATGGAATGGGCTTGCTTAATACAGAAGGTCTGGAGGCAGTACTAGAATATCCACCACTGTAGGTTTCAGATTATCCGATGTTTCACACCATGGGAATGGATGTAGTAGCTAATTATCATCTTATGGACCACGGAGTACATTTTAATGTTTCACACCATGGAGTACCTTTACCTTCCTTCGGCCCTTTAAATGATCCCTACGGTGTTCTGCTTGATTTGGAACTGCAAGATGCTGATTTTGTGTCAGGCTTCCTTGATGAACAGGAGCAAGTGGCGTTGATGATAAATGAGCTAGAAATCTTGAATGGAGGAAGTAACGAGCTGAATGCATGTTCTGCTAATGAGTTTGTGGGCTCCACTCGTCATGATGGGCAAAGGAGTTAGAGAAAGGGACCCACCTTATCCACACGTTCTTTCTCCCTTAGCTTGTCTTTTGTGTGTTATCTTGTTTGTAGTCGGTTAAATGTTAGGGTTTCAGTGTGGAAAAACACTAGCTTTCTTTTTCAGTGTTATCAATTATGTATCCTTTTCATTTGTAGCAAGAAGCTCATCTCTACACGAGCTCTTTCAAGAGAGCTAATGAACCATTCACTTAAAGCAACAACTGTAATGAACCACAGCAAGCATAAACAATAGAGAATAGAGAAGGGTATGAAGAGAGAGAGACAGAAAGAAGGTGCAATTGTTCGGAAAAAGACTTCCCTCAAATTGCAGCAAAGGATCAACGATGACACGGATACCTTGCATTATTTTGACGTAACAAAGTTTCCCCCTACTTTATTATTACAAACCCAAAGTTCCTAAAGCTGCTGACAAGTGAACATACTTGATTGGTAGCGCCGAAAGCTGATAATGTTACCATGAGAGACATTCCAAATGCCATACTGGGTTCTACTTTAAGGAAGGAAGCTCGTCAAAGTAATCTTTGAAGCAACATTCGAAGGATTCCAGAGTCAAATTCCCCTTCCATTTGTCAAACGCCTCGAGGACGTTCAGGATTTGGGGACCCTCACGGATTATATCCTTGTCTCGCTTCAGCTTAGCCCACTTAGCCTCGCCGTTTGGGTAGCTATGCATCAGATTACGGTTGTCGGAATACTTTATGCAAACATTTGCTTCCTTTAAGACCTTATCCGCAGCCACAGCTTTTGCTATCTTGGAAAATCGCTAATTCCAATAGAAGAAACCACCTCCCCATTGCAAGTCGTACACACGTTTCTCCTGAAGGCACGACATATTTCCAAACTCAGTTTCTATTAGAAGGTACGCTATGAATTTTGATTAGAACAGGATGCATGCATGTATATTCATCTAGAGTTGTTAAAATGGCTTTACTTTGGGCGTTGGCAGGGTCACGCGCCGTATAGGTTCCGGTTTGAATTCGCGATTGAATTTGTGTTTGCTTAGAACTTCCCCTTCTGGGTTCATCATTACCATCCTCGGCGATGCTTCAAACTTCCAACGTTCCTCAATGAACTTGATGCCCTTTTCTGGCAGGTCGCTCCGCACTGTGTAGTATGTTATGTCATTCTTCAGCTTCTCCATCTTCTGCGGCAGATCGCCGGTCCTCTGGTTGTCCATCAGGATCAATACCACCTTGACCAGGCGCTTCGTTATTCCGGCAGAAACTGCCTTAATTTGTTCGGTAGCAACGGGATTATTATCCAGGCGCAAAATGATCAATAGAACATGCTTATCTTTTAGATTCTCAACCTGTTTCCGCAATACAACAGCAAAAAATCAAGTGAGCTGTTAAAAATAGAATGTTCATCGCAAAAATACTGCACGTTACTCGAACAAAGTACCATGATATTCAGTTAGCAGCAAGTATATGGGATAATTTGCATACCTCGAGAAAAATATAATATCCTGACTACGGATGAGCTGCACTTTTGTGCCGTGCAATGGTGGAAAAGGCAATGTAAAACATGTTTGTGCTTTTTGTTTGCAGAGCTAACCTTTTCCTTGGTAGAACCGCCATAAGGAAGCCGCAGAGAATCCCGGCCTAGCAGTGCCCTCAAAACCTCCGTGATTTTGCCCTTACCTTCAGTTAAAAATGTCTTGGTTAGTTCTGCTACAGCTTTCTCTGCAGCTGACTCTGCAATGGATAAGAAGCTTTGGTCAGCTACAGAGATAAATGCAATCAATTATGTCTCTTTGGTTAGCTCCCTCTCATTTTTTTCTAGGATTCTTCAGGTCATTTGTGGCACGCGGGGGCTCGTGCCAGCAGGATTTGAAAAAGGAATCGATCGTGATTTTGAACCTTTTCTTTACATGACCCCTATTAACTGAGCCGGGAGACCCAATGCTTGAAGTTTGATTCTTACATCTATATTTGGGATCAGGTAATATAAAAGGTATTCTTTTTTTTTTTTTTTTTTAAACTCATTTTTATATCTAATCTAGCTTTTTTCTGACTCGGCTATCCCACCTATAGAGCTATTCCCTTTTATGATACCGGACCGGACAAAAAGAAGAAAATCTATTCAACGATCAAAAGGAGAGAGATTCTAAACCTCAAAGCCTTTTCGATAGGAGCTGCTTTCCTTGCATTCGATGCATGAATCCCATTCGATGCCATTATTTTTTTAACTGTCCATGTCCGATTCTATTCCTTCGACACCTTCCACCAGCATTGGCTTCATTCTTACCTATGATATTCCCAACAACAGTTATTCCTGTTGGGTTTAAACTTGCTCAGCCCAAATAAGAAGGAAAAGCCCAAAAGGTAAGTGGCCCACGAATGCTATTCATCATCTTCTCCCTTCTCCTTCCCCGACGACAGAAATGTACAGAACAAATCAGAAAACACTAGACGCTTCTTCTTCACCGGAAAATTATCTTCTGACACCCGGAAAAGATCTCTGACACCAAGCTTTCTCCAAACTACAAGCTTGAAGTCCGTATTTGCTAAAGAACAAGGAAGCACCGACCTTATGAAGCTATAAATAATGGAGCACATAGAGGAGCAGAACTGTAGAGAGAGAAAACAGTCAAGCAAGAGAGTGAACGGAGTCCTCCAGCAAGAGTTCTCCAGGAACTACAGTTCCAAGTTGTTTTCTTTGTTGCTCAAACCGTGAGTCTTTTCTTTTTCCCCCAAAGTGTTGTTGTATGAGTTAGTTCGTCCTTGTGTATTCAAGAGATTGCAACTCTCTTGAATTTCCTTTGTTGTGTCCCTTTGTAATCTTGCTTGGTTGTATAAAGGAACAATTTCGTTTTTCCATTGAAAGCTGTTTTCAGTGTTCAACTTTCTGCCTACCACGTGTTCGACGTTTTGCCTCAACCAACCTTACCTCCTCATTTTCCCAATTTTCTTTCATACCTTTGTTCCTCTTCATCCCATATCCAATACCCAACAATTCCGCATCCCAGACCGGTAATTCCTTATCCGTAAGTAAAGCAGGCAAAGTCTAGCTGCTTATTCGATTCCTTAAGTCCTGCTAAGACTAGCAGCACATTCTCTAACAGCCGATTCGGGGATATATCTTCATAGTTTGCACGAAAGCCTATTCGTGAACAACCGAAATAGCGGATTTGTCCCTTCCTAAGACCCATCCATAGTAAAAGGAATAAATAGGGTGCTATTCCGGTTTCTTCAACACGACTGGGGAAGAGCGCATCGACAAAAGCTCGGATTTGACGTTGGCTTTACAATTCCATTATCCTTTCTCTACGCAACCCAGGGCTTTCACCCAGAGTCGAACCTTCACTGCCTTTCCTCGGCTCACTTCCCTTAGAGTGTTTTTCCAGTGAAAGAAGAGTCAAAGGACTAAGATCAGTCTATTGCTACTTACGGGGCATTATGTTTTAAGATGTTTTGTACGCAATGTTTTATCTTGATACGTTATATTGCATGTGCAGTAAACAAGAACCTTAGGGGAAGATGCAACCAAGAAACAATGAAAAGAATGAAAGCAAGTGAAGAATATGGGGTCCACCTTCCTTCCCGAGGTCTAAAAATTGGGGCAATTGGTCGAGTTTGTGATTGCTCAGCACATCCCCCTGTCGGTTCATCACCACTACGCGAGGGGCACCGTCGAACTCCCACTTCTCCTTAATCGTTTTGAGGCCTGCCAGTGAAAGGTACATCATTGTGTACCATGGCATCTTATCCCGCCGCTTCAAGAATTCACTTTCCCGCTTGTCAGTCCACTTCACAACTGGGAGCCATATGGTGATCGCATCTGTCATTACTGTTCCTTCATAAATTCTTGTCATTTTCGAAATGTCTTTTTCCATATCGATACGGTGGTCTGAAATGAACAATACAACATGCTTACTCTTCTTCAGAACCTCGTCAAAACGAACCTGCAATACGGTTATAAATAATCAAGTCGACTCTTAAAACTAAAGGCGAGAAACGAAATTCTGGGACAAGTTTGACGTTTGCGTTCGCAGAGCTAACCAATTTCTTGGCAGAGCCTTTCTTCTTCGCAGTTCCGTCATAAAGCTGCAGATCACGGTCCGCAGTTGAAATCAGATTCTTCAAATGCTGCATCCTCTCTGCTGTGAATGAGGATCTTTGATCAGGTTTGTGCATGGAACATTGTCAAAAATACAGAAAATGAAAAATAAAAGAATAGAAAAAGAGCATTAAAAGACGCGTGGAACGTTCTGAATAAAATAATATGAAAAACTGTTATCAATGAAATGAAACAAAAAGAAAAAACAAAATGGTATGACGTGGATAGAATCAAAATTAGCTCTATATATAAAGGAAATTCTAAAGGAAGAACGTTGATTTGTGAATACTTTTTTTCAAAGATAATTTTACCACACAAGCGAGTGAATAGAAAAATATAAATGATCAACTCAGAAATAAAATAATAAATGAGTAGATGGGATTTACAAGCAATTATCTATTAAACTCTATCAAATTCTTAAAGCTTTTGATTTTTAAGTAGTCTTTGAGACAATATTTTGTGCTATTAAAGATGCATCTTTTTATAAAGATGAATTGTAACACCTACAATATGGAGTTATTAGAATGACAATAAAATTGAGTTATTGCAAAATCTAATGAGATTAGTTGACATTTTAGAGGTAACGAAAAGAGACTATATTTCTCATAGTTATGCTTCAATTATGATGGTGATTGTACCATAGAATAGAATGCTTAGGATTGGATCAAATAACTTAACAAAATGTTACAAATTAACAATTTTAAACAGTGCATATGCTGTTTTGATTTTCTTTTTTCGTGTAATAGAAAATAAGAAACGTTTTGAAGGGTCTTACATATGAAAATATTGCATATTAGATCTTGAAAGAAAAAGTATGTGGTAATATTTTTACTTCAAAATGTTCAAACTAACAAATAATATACTTGTTTATTTTGAGGAAAAAAATACCTATCCTTTTAAAAGGTACCTGACTTCTCACTTATAAAAATTTTAAAAGAAAGAGGTGGTTGAAACCATCCTTTCTATTTAAGGCAATCGTATTAACCACTTTTAAGCTATTAAAATGATTTCACTGCCACTTTCCTCCTACTAAGGTAGTTGTACACTATTTTTCTCTAATATTGAGATTAATTGTGCAAAGATTTTTTTTTTCTCTCGCTTAAAATATGTAATAAATCAACTTCCATATCTAAAGAATAAATGTATATTTCAAAATAAATTCCCATGAGAAGATGTAAAAAAAAAATTTTGAAAAAGTTTTTTCATGCAAAATCATTCTGTTCTTCTTTTAATGGTTTAAGCCTTTGTTTTTCTAAATACGCCCTGGCGCAAGTATTAAAAGAGAAATCCAAGAGGCTTGTCTAAATAAATAACGGATACAGGTATTTGTCCCCCCAAACACCTTAATATCTATCAAGGAAGGAATAGAAGATAAAATATTCAGTAAATCATCAATCATGGAATGGATAAGCTAATCCAATGTTCTAAGGGTCAAAACGGTAACCATAAATAGTCACCTTCTAAAATAATGTTATTTCCGACATTAAATTTATGAAGACAAAAATAAGCCATAGCTAGAAACAATTATATCAAAAAGACGAACATGGTTAATTGGTATAGAGGAGAGAAGAAATTTACCTTTTGGATACTACGCCAAAAGAACCTTGGAGCTTAATCTGGAAAAGAAGGGTGGATGTCCTGTCTAGGTCTCGAACAATAGAACGAAAATGAGTTGCTTCCCAAACAATAGAACACTGTCAAGCGCAGACCCTCCTTCTAGGTCTCAAACAATAGAACGCTGGTTATCAAGAAATTGAAGTCCCTCCCTCTCTCTCTCCTAGAAGGAACATCTTATAGCTGTTTGTAAACAAACAAAATAGACCAGTTCCGCGAAAGTTCAGTAAGGACCACTTTCCACGTATCTTCTTGACAAACTAGAGTTCCAGTTCCACGAAAGTTCAGAAAGGATCACTAAGTAAATAACTAAAGGTGCTCCTCAAGCTTTAGAAACGCCCTTAGATATCACTGAACGAAGTAATTATCAATCAAAAAGAAGGAGCAAGTGGGAGCGAAAAGGGCACGTTACAGCCTCGTTAGGTGTGAAGTGCGCACGTTACGGCCACCAAACTCATTTGTCGTCTTTGAAGGGCTTCTCTCTAATCTTATGAGTGTTGGCCACATGCTTCTCATTGAAAACACTCACACATGTTATTTGAATTCTATGCTATGGGACATTTAAAGTATGAAACATCTGTTACTTCTAATACAATAATCTCTGTGTCTTGCTTCTTCCGATATTTCTCTATTCTTTATGCTTGCTTTGGGAGAGTTATCAAAACTATTTGCTTTGGAGAAATGAGGTTGTATCCTCCGTATAACTTATTTCAACTTTAGCCCGACTTTTAGTTTTTTCATCCTTTCGGAAAATTATGAAGGATTCAACAGAATACTAGTACTTGCTTCCATGATAAAACCACATGGATCGCTTTTATCTCTTTATGAATTTTTTTTTTCTTGTACTCCCCCAACCCCCTTTTGCCTCTCTTGGATCTTTAATTTGATTCGTGCTAGGATCTTGTTATAGCCTCATTTTCTTTTTTCTTTTGCTTATATATAAAAAAAAAAAATTGAAGTTTGTGTAAGTAAAATAGTATTTAGATCGTATTTTAATAACTTTTTGATAGATTTAACTATTTTCATAGGTTAAAGGTTTCTGAGATGTAATTTATAACTAAGCACATGACTCGGGAGAAATATTCTCATTGACATCCGATTACTGTAAATGATGATCAAATACAATCGTACAATCACCATAACTAGATACTAGTGTTTTTATGGTACCATGATAACCTAAAGATTATTGAATTATCACTTTAACTTTACAATAAGGTTTTAACTACCTTATGTGTTATATATGTGTATTTAGTCGGAAAAGTATTTGGTTTAATTGAGAGTAAATGTGGTTTGAGACTTCTTCATCTCAAATTGGACTTTGAAGTGAGTAAATTTGGGTGTGTGTAAAAAAAAATATTAAAAACAAAATTGATATATATATTTACTGGTCTTTGGGACTCTTTAACACGTCTGAAATTTACCTTTTGGTTATCAAGAATTTGAAGATGCTTCCCTCCTCTCTTTCTTCTGGAAGGAACATCTTACAGCCGTCTGTAAATAAACAAAATAGACTTCATTCACGTGGTTGACCAGCTTTTCTCTGCTGACTCATTATCCACTCGCTTTAAGCAGGTCTTGTAGCCGTTTGTAAATAAACAAAATAGACTTCATTGACGTGTTTTACTAGTTTTTCTCTGACTCATTATCCACTTTACTCGTCTGCTGTCTTTCTTTGACCCATCCTTATCGGTTTGCGCGTCTGCTGTCCTTCTTTGACTCATCTGGCATCTTTCTGTTTATAAAAACATTCCTGTGTAATGATGGGTTAGTAACCTTTTTAGTACGTCTTATGTTTTTGCATTTTAAATTTTATTAATATAATTTATCTTTTAATCAAAAAGAATTCCTTTCACACGTCTATACGACCTCACTTTTTGGCTTTATAGCTGTTACTTCCTTTGTAACCCATTTTAATTTATAAATGAAATGATCTAATTTTTTTTGTAAAGATCCTAGCATTAGATAATATTGTTTGCACTCTCTATATTATGCTGTCTTAACAGTAGAGCGTTAAGAAATCCTCTCTTTCTTCGATCAATCTGTAAATGGAGATGTGTCAGAGTTACATCAATTCTAATTAATATGTATGGCCTTGACTTTATTATTTTATTTTATGAATATACAAGTCAATTTATTTAAAAATAAAAAAAATATAACAGATTAAGAGTATGTCTTAACATCATAAGCCCATTTTAAAAAAGTTAAATTTAAATTTTGTAACTATGACACAATAAAATATTTATTTAAAAATTTTAATATTGCTAAATAAAAATTTTCATTCTTATATTACTTTTTTTAATTCTAAGCAACAAAATTTGTATTTTAACAGCCTTGTTTTAGGCCTTAACTTCTCTTTAACTTTTATTTGACTATAAATTATTAGAAAGTTTAAAGTTTAACTTAAAACTAAGACATGGTTTTTTTAATGTTTAAACATTATTTAACAATTATATATTTATAATGTAAGATTTTAATCCTCAATACTTTTTTGCATACCAAATATAATTAAAGTAGTCATGTTGAATTAGTGGTTTGTAATACATTACCTACACCTTGTTTGAAAAATCATTAAATAAAATGTTATCCTTCTTTTGCTTATTAGATTTAAGGAAGAAATAAATTATCTTTTCATAGAATAATAGAATTCAAATAATAAATTACCCACTGGATCATTTTAAAATACAAATTAACAACAATAGATCAAGTGGTAATATGAAAAAACTCACTAGACTATAGTGCAACCTTTGCCAACGAGAAAAAGAATTACAAAAATATTTATTCTTTAATTGCAAGTTCATAAATTATATTTTGAGGGTTTTGTTTAGTAAGAATGGATTATCTAAAAGAATTGAACAATAAAGAGTAAAAGTATCTTGAATGATTAAGATTGTTAAATGTAAAAGTTTTGCAACATCTCTACTCAATGTATTATTCAAAGTTGCTTTGTATCATATTTGGAGTGCAGGAATAGAAGAATTTTCAATGTTAAAAATCTAGATTGATAAACCATTATTACTAAAATAAAATAAAATGTAAGAGACAAAATTTCATTAATTAGGAGAGTGAAGCCTATAACTTACAATAAATTTTTGTAAGAGTTTTGAAAATTTTCAAATGTAGTTTTTGAACCTAAATGAGAAAGTTGTAATTGAATAATTGCAATTTCTTTGGTGATATATAATACTTGACTTTTCACCAAAAAAAATTTAAAAGAAAATCTTTGTACACTACCTACCTAAAAATTATTTTGTAGGAAATGTATTATCAAGCAATGAAGCTAAAAAAAAAAATCAAATACTTAGAACATAAAGAAAAAAATACAGAAAGGACAAATTACTAAATAATTCTATGAATTTTAAACTTTCACCAAATCGTTCTATACGTTTTTAATTTTATTATTTAGCTTCATAAGGTGGTTTTTTTTTTAATTCGATCAATGATTTCATTAGATAGAGTATAATTTCGTCAATTCTTTTATGGAATACGTAAAAAGCTCTAGTTACATTGTTTTCAAAATGTAAAATTAAAAAAAGGGGTTGAACATGAGCCACCGCTCTTGACACGGGTTGCTCCCATCATGAAGGAAGGAGAAAAACAAAAAAGTCCATAGATTCTTATCAATGGAAGGAAGAATTTCACATTAGAAAAAAAGTTTTTCATCTCTTTTACATGGGAACTTATATTCCAAAATATTCCCACACAAATACAGGCGAAATTTTTAAGAGTTTTCGAAAATCTAAAATTTTATTTTTTTTGTCGAAAATATATTTGACTACGTACTAACAAATTATGTTTGAAACGTATTATTAATGATGAAAGAGAGAGTACTTTGTCCTTGCAAGAGAAGGGAGAAGATTTAGGACAAAGAAAAAACAAGAAAATAATGATAGAAGGAGAGGGAGAAAAAAAATCAGAAAATTGATTCAAAATTTATATTTCAATTAACAAACTATACAACAACTTTAAGGAGTCAATTCACCTATTTAGAATTTGGATATTGGTAAAGGGTGCAAGGACATTAAAGATGTATTTACCATCATCAAGTTGACCAAAAAGAATTTGTTCTGTTTGAAGAGAGAATTAAAAAAAATACCCAGCAGATCCTTGGGATCATGGTTGAAGAAGTCGACTTGGGGAATTATCTGGATCTCCGAGTGATGGCCCTGGTTCTTCAACCTCAGGTAGTGGCTTCCAAGTTGGTCGTCAGTAGGGCGAAATATTGAATCCAAAGGGAACGGTGCACTTTCATAGGCTTCCATCTCTTTCTATTTAGGAACGATGGATGGCGTTTTTCCGTTTCCTCTCTCCGGCCACTGAAGCAACGATGGCTCTTTTTTTCTGTTTGCAGTTAACCGAAAATAAATTGCGAGGAATTTTTAAGCGAATCCGAGCTAACACCAAAAGTAGAGGAAAATTTCTATATTCACACAGACATGATTTTAAGTTCATTTGCAGTCTAAAATACCAACATATAAATTTGTGTAAAACAATTTTTATCAACATTAAATTGATGGTTGTCGCCACCTAAAACCACCTACATTATGCTTAATATTTCATGTTTCACACAGCCAATTCTATTCCATTTATAGTGCAACTTAGGTCAAAGGCAACCAATATAAAATTGTCATCTTAATTAATAAATATGATCCAGAAAGCTTACAAAGGCTTAATAGAAAAAGAAAGATTCGCACAACCAATCAATTGGTCAATGTCATGACTCTAGGACTAGGATTGTGCTCTTACAACCAAAATAAACATTGATAAACACAAAACACCAAAACTATATTAAAATACAAACAGAATAACAACTTACAAAAAGAAAGTAATGTGCAAATTATCAAGATTAAAAACTTAAAGCTTCCTCAATTATAAAAGCCAAGCGAAGGTTTTAATCTTTTCAATAAGCATGACTCTATCTTTTCTTATTGTCCCTTATTTATAGTCTAATTTTTAGTATAATATGATTGGGTTTTTGATTTCCAGAATAACTAGGTTTCAAATTCTTAAATTAACTAGGCTTTGAACATTTCTAAAACTACTTAGTCTAAAACAATTAGGTTTTTGGCTCCTATCATAACTAGGTTTTAACTATTTCAAATCATAAATCTTATTTAAAGGAAATAAAACATAATTATCTAATAAAAACTCAACCTAATAATAACTTAAATCCAAGCTTATATAATCTCTCCTAGGTTCCGGTAAGCGGAAACCAGGGGTCATCCAGAATCCGGCTTTGGAGGACGTAATGGAGCGGAAACCAATGGTATTCCAGTACGGCACATCGCGGGGTCTGTAGAAGAACCACTGGCAATTCTCTGAGCTTGTGGCCAAGGACGCTTAATTTAGCAAGAACATTAAAGAAGCATGTATTTGCCATCATCAAGTTAACCAAAAAGAATTTGCTCTGTTTGAAGAGAAAAAGAGAATAAAACAAAATACCAGGCAGATCCTCGGGATCATACTTGAAAAAAGTCGATTACGGGGATGGTCTGAATCTCAGAGTGATGCCCTCGTTCTTCAACCTCAGGTAGTGGTTTCCAAGTTGCTCGTCAGTAGGATGAAAATATTGAATCCGGAGGGAACGCTGCTATTTCATTGGCTGCCATCTCCTTCTCTCTTTTGTTATTTTGTTTACGAACAACGGATGACTTTTCTCGGAATCGTCCCTTTGGCCTCAGAAGAAACGATGGCTCTTTTTTTTCTGTTCGCAGTTAACCAAAAAGGAGATTGCAGGGAATTTTTTGAAAGTGAAAATGGCTTAGTTGTAAATTTGGATCATTCCCCATCACTTCCACGTCAAATGAAGCTGCATCATCCGGAAAGTCATCCCCAATCCATCCTACGGATCATCCTATGATAGACTGTTTCACTCAGAGCATTCTATCTGCCACCACTATCCTCGATGACCCGTATCACACATGTCAGTATCCATTTCCACCTGAAGAGCATTTTGGTGGAGAGTTTGGACAATAACTTGAAGAGGAATTAGAAGTTGAGCTTGATCAACTTGCAACTTCTTTAGTGTTTGCACTAGATCCTGAGAATTATTTATCAATGGAGGAATAAACTGGATTGCAAGCAGTCTTCAAGGTAGGAGAGTCTTCACACAGGCTACAAATGAACAAATTATGCAGCAACCTAATTCTGTGTGGCCTTTTGATAATGGACCAACCGGAGACTTGTTTTAGAATTTAGGCTCAGCACCGATTGTTAATATTAAGGTTGAGCCTCTCTTTCCTCCTTTGCAAGACATGAATCTTAATGGTTTCCAGCCTGTGAGCAATTATGTAATGGGCTTGCCCAATACAGAAGGTCTGGAGGCAATACTAGAATATCCACCACTGCAGGTTTCAGATTATCCGATGTTTCACACCATGGTAATGGATGTAGTAGCTGATCATCATCTTATGGACCACGGAGTACATTTTAATGAAGGACCTTTACCTTCCTTTGGCCCTTTAGATGATCCCTACGGTGTTATGCTTGATTTGGAACTGCAAGATGCTGATTTTGTGTCAAGTTTCCTTAATGAAGAGGAGCAAGTGGCGTTGATGAGAAATGAGCTAGAAACCTTGAATGGAGGAAGTAACGAGCTGAATGCATGATCTGATTAATGAGTTTGTGGGCTCCACCCGTCGTGGTGGGCAAATGAGTTAGTGAAAGGGACCCACCTTATCTACACGTTCTTTCTCCCTTAGGTTGTTTTTTGTGTGTTATCTTGTTTGTAGTCGGTAAATGTCTTGTCTTGATTATTCATTTTGCAAGTGGGTTGTAAGAAAGTAAGTCATGATACCTTTTTTGTGTATAAATAGGCAACAAGCATAGGGTCTCAGTGTGGAAAAACTCTAGCTCTCTTTTTCAATGTTATCAATTCTGTATCCTTTTCATTTGTAGTAAGAAGCACATCTCTATACGAACTCTTTTAAGCTCTTCTTGGTGTTCTAAGCTTCTCACTAGGTTTTTCATCAAACTTCAAATTTTTTCTTTTTTAACTGAATCCGAGCTAACACCAAAAGTAGGGGAAAATTTTGATGTTTTAACCAGCTTGATTTTAAGTTCATTTGCAGTCTAAAATACCAACATATAAATCTCTGTTTAAACCAATTTTTATCACTACTAAATTGATAGTTTTCGCCACCTAAAATCACCTGCATTATGCTTAATATTTCATGTTTCACATAACCAGCTCCATTCCATTTACAGGACAACTGAGGTCAAACACTAACAATCTAAAATTGTCATCTTGATTTATAAATACGATCTTGAAAGCTTGCAAGAGCTTAATAGAAAAAGAAAGATTCATGCAACCAATGAATTGGCCGAGTGCTTAGTCATATTTATATTGACATTTTGCAGAAGTCGTGGTGACAAAATTCTCAAATTCATAAACTCTGATCTAATCCGTCAGCATGGATTTATGAGCCTTTCGCTGGATTTAAACAAGATATATCTTTATCATCATAATGGCATTATGAGTAAGAATTGGACCTCCGACTACGAGTTCATGACCCGACGATCCAACTCCGACACCATTTTGCTCCCTTCACCAGTCCACATTAGGATTGAAGGACATTATTGATGTATACATTCAAAATGATACTGCGACTGATATCCTTTAAAGAATGAGTTTGATACTTGAGCAGATTCATACCAACATTTCGTCAAATTCTGCCTTGGACACAAACCCTGCTTAAGAGGGAGAAGAAAACACAGGGCAATTCCTTTATCTTGAAGGAGTTGAGTACCAAATATGGAACACCAGCTATGTCCATTTTTACTCATCTTTTGCACTAGTCATGCTATTTCCAAAACTTGAACTCAGCATCCAAAGAGATTTTGCAGCAGCAGTAATGATGCTGATCCCAGTCAGGGGAAACTTCTATATGATGGGCGGTCGGTCCCAAAAAAGGTCCTTGGAGCTGTTCCTCACGATGTTGGAATCAATGATCCATGGTTTTAGGTGAAATTTGTTTATATAATAATAATCATACATGATAAGACGCTGGACGTACTCTAAAGTGGGGACCGTTTTAATCTCCTGAATATAAAAAGTTCTCAATTATTTCTTGGCATCTTCTTAACTTGGAGATTGTACACCAAAATAACTAATCCTTGTTCCTCCCGACCGTTGAAGACAGCAAGTGTAATTCTTCCAGGAAGGGCAGAGAGCCAATCTCGCAATAAATCAGTGAGCTTTCTTCTCTTGTAGATTACCGCGAAACCCCCTTTTGAATTTCCTCAAAAATTTCCTTTTACCACTTACCTTTGATAACCTTAAGAAGAACATTTCCTTTCCATCTCCGTGAGTCTTTCCATGAGCTACTAAATTCCCAATCACCTTATTTCCAGATTTTCCCCTTCTTAGCACCCTTCTTTCCTCAGCTACGAGCTCCGGTAATCAAGTAGATTTTTCCAATCCTTCGGACCCGAAAAACTCCAGCTTCCAAGACTTGAAACGTATTTAAAAACTCAACAAATTTTCTCTTAGATCTTTTTGCCATAATAAATTCTTAGACATACTAAAATAAGGCTCTTAACACCTAAAAATAGTTAGAAAAAGAAGAAGTTAAATCTAGAATAATTGTTGAGTCGAGATTTGAGGCCATTCACTTAAAGCAACAACTGTAATGAACCACAGCACGCATAAACAATAGAGGATAGAGAAAGGTATGAAGAGAGAGAGAGAGAGAGACAAAAAGAAGGCGCAGTCGTTCTGAAAAAGACTTCACCCAAATTGCAGCAAAGGATGAACGATGACACGGATACCTTGCATTATTTTGACGTAACAAAGGTTTCCCCTACTTTATTATTACAAACCCTAAGTTCTTAAAGCTGCTGACAAGTGAACATACTTGATTGGTAGCACACCGAAAGCTGATAATGTTACCACGAGAGACATTCCAAATGCCACACTGGGTTCTAGTTTAAGAAAGCTCGTTAAAGTAATCTGTGAAGCAATGTTCGAAGGGTTCCAGAGTCAAATTCCCCTTCCATTTGTCAACCGCCTCGAGGACGTTCAGGATTTTGGGACCCTTACAGATTGTACGTTCGTTCCTCGTCAGCAGAGCCCACTTAGCCTCGCCATATTTGTAGTTATCCATCAGATTACCGTTGTCGGTATACTTTATGCAAACATTTGCTTCCTTTAAGACGTTATCCGCAGCCACAGCTTTTGCTATCCTGGAAAATCGCTTATTCCAATAGCAGAAACCGCTTCCCCATTGCAAGAAGTACACAGGTTCTTCCTGAAGGCAAGACATATTTCCAAACTCAGTTTCTATTAGAAGGCACGCTATGAATTTTGATTAGAACTATATGCATGCATGTATATTCATCTAGACTTGTTAAAATGGCTTTACTTTCGGCGGTGGCTTGGTCAGGCGCCCTATAGGTTCCAGATTGAATTTGCGTTTGCTTAGAACTTCCCCTTGTGGGTTCATCATTACCACCATCTGCGACTTTTGAAAGTACCAATGGTCCTGAATGAGCTTGATGCCCGCTTCTGGTAGTTGGCTCTGCACTGTGTAGCATGTTATGTCAGACTGCAGCTCCTTCATCTTCTGCGTCAGATCGTCAGTCCTCTCCTCCCCCATCAGGATCAATACCACGTTGACCTGGTCCTTCACTATTCTGGCAGAAACTGCCTTAATTTGCTTGATAGCATAGTGCTTCTCATCCAGGCACAAAATGAACAATACAACATACTTATCTTTTAGACGCTCAACCTGTTTCCGCAATACAACAGCGAAAAATCAAGTGAGCTGTTAGAATAGAATGTTCACCGCAAGAATACTGCACGTTACTCGAACAAAGTACCATGATATCCAGTTTGCAGCAAGTATAAGGGATAATTTGCATACCTCGAGAAAAATATAATATCTTAACCACAGATGAGCTGCACTTTTGTACCGCGCAAAGGTGGAAAAGACAATGCAAAACATTTTTTTGCTTATTGTTTGCAGAGCTAACCTTCTTCTTGGTAGAACCGCCATCAGGAAGCCACAGAGAATACTTGCCGAGCAGCGCCTTCAAAACCTCCGTGATTTTGCCGTCAGACTTGCTTAAAACTTGCTTGGTTTGTTGTGCTCCAACTTTTTCTGCAATGAATAAAGAAGCTTTGGTCAGCTTCCGCCCATTTTAAAGCCATTTTATTGCATAGGCAGCGGCATTAGTTTTTAACATACGATATTTTGTACGCAATGTTTTATCTTGATATGATATTGCTCATGCGGTAAACAAGAACCTTAGGGGAAGATGCAACCAAGAAACAATGAAAAGAATGAAAGCAGGTGAAGAATATGGGGTCAACCCCCTCCTCCACGAAGTCTAAAAATTCGGGCAATTGGTCGAGCCCGTGTTTGCTTAGCACATTCCCCAGTTGGTTCATCACCACTACGAGAGGGGCACCGACGAAGTTCCCTCCTCCTTAATGGTTTTAAGACCAGCTAGTGGTGAAAAGTACATCACTGTGTACCATGGCATCTCCTTCCGCCGATTGGTGAAGAAACCTTCCCGCTTGTCAGTCCACTTCACAATTGGGAGCCATATGGTGATCACATCTGTCATCACTATTTCTTCATAAATTTTTTTCATTTTCGGAATGTATCGTTTGATACCCTCGTCTGAAATGAACAATACAACATGCTTGTTTCTCAGAACCTTGTCAAAATGAACCTGCAATACAGTTATGAATAATCAAGCCGACTCTTAAAACTAAAGGCGAGAAACGAAATTCTAGGACAAGTTTGCCGTTTGCGTTCCCAGAGCTAACCGGTGTCTTGGTAGAGCCGTCATAAAGCCACAGATCACAGTCCACGGCTGAAATCAGAGCCTTCAAATCCACCATCTTCTCTGTTGCGAACGAGGATCTTTGATCAGGTTTGTGAATTGAACATTGTCAAAAATACAGAAAATGAAAAATAAAAGAGCATTAAAAGACGCGTTGAACGTTCTGAATAAAATAATATGAACAACTGTCATCAATGAAATGAAACAAACAGAAAAAAGTGAAAAATAATTAATTCATGTTAGCCTCTATATTGTTCACGAACCAAGGAATTCTAGAATGAAGCCTTTGTTTTTTCAAATTAAGATAGGTTTACCCAAGTGATGTAGGTTGGCTAAGTCTTCCACTAGGCAACATTTTTTGCCATAGATTAAAGCTTCTCGAAGTGTCCTTAAACGCCCATTAAAGCTATTTTTCAACCCTTTTCACTTTGTCAAGTGAAGAAAAGAAAAAATTCCTTAACTTTTTAATTTTGTTTTTTGGTTGAAATGTAAGTTTCAACATCTGTAAATTTCAACAACTGTAAGTTTCAACAACTTCTTAAATTATTAAAAAATAAAAAGACCGCATCATATCTGTAAATTTACAGCAAGAATGATAATGTATGAGAAATTTTAACTTAATAAATCATAATAAATAAAATTTTCTATTTCATAAAAAGAAAAAACAAAATGGTATGATGTGGATAGAATCGAAATTAGCTCCATATATAAAGGAAATTCTAAACGAAGAATGTTGATTTGTGAATACTTTTTTTAAAAGATAATTTTACCTAACAAGTGAGTGAATAGAGAAATATAAATGATCAGTTCAGAAATAAAATAATAAATGAGTAGATGGGATTTACAAGCAAATATCTATTAAGCTCTATCAAATTCTTAAAGCTTCTAATTTGTAAGTATAGTCTTCGAGACAATATTTTGTGCCGTTAAAGATTGCATCTTTTTATAAAGATGAATTGTAACACATACAATATGGAGTTTTTAGAATGACAATAAAATTGAGTTATTGCAAAATCTAATGAGATTACTTGACATTTTAGAGGTAACGAAAAGAGACTATATTTCTCATAGTTATTCTTCAATTATGATGGTGATTGTTCCATAGAATAGAACGCTTCGGATTGGATCATATAACTTTACAAAATGTTATAAATTAACAAGTTTAAACAGTGCATATGATGTTTTGATTTTCTTTTTTCGTGTAATAGAAAATAAGAAACATTTTGAAGGTTCTTACATATGAAAAATATTGCGTATTCGATCTTTAAAGAAAAATCATGTGGTAATTTTTTTTAGTTTAAAATTTTCAAACTAACAAGTAATATACATCTTTTTTTTGAAAAAAAAAAAAAAACACATACCTGTCCTTTTAAAAGTTACCCGACTTCTCACTTAACAAAAATTTCAAAACATAGAGGTGGTTGGAACCATCGTTTTTATTTAAGGCATTCATATTAACCACCTTTGAGCTATTAAAATGATTTCACTGCCACTTTCGTCCTACTAAGGTAGTTGTACACTATTTTTCTCTAATATTGAGATTAATTGTATAAAGATTTTTTTTCTTGCTTAAAATATGTAATAAATTAACTTCCATATCTAAAGAATATGGAAGTTAATTTCTGATTAAATATGTATATTTCTAATTAAATTCCTATGAGAAAATGTAAAAATAAATTTGAAAGAAGTTTTTTATGCAAAATAATTCTTTTTCTTTTTTAATGGTTTAATGCTTTGATTTTCTAAAATACGCCCAGGCACAAGCATTAAAAGAGAAATGTAAGAGGCTTGTATAAATAAATCATGGGCACAAGTATTTGTGCGCCAAAACACTTTAACATCTATCAAGGAAGGAATAGAAGATAAAACATTCGGTAAATCAACAATCATGGAATGGATAAGCTAATCCAATGTTATAAGAGTCAAAATGACAAACATAAATAGTCACCTTCTAAAATAATGTTATTTCTGACTTTGAATTTATGAAGACAAAAAAAAGAAAAGCCATATCTAAGAAGAATTATATTAAGAAGACGAACATTGTTAATTGGTACAGAGGAGAGATGGTACTTACTCTTTGGAAACTACGCCAAAAGGACCTTGGAGCTTAGTCTGAAAAAGAAGGGCGGATGTCCTGTCTAGGTCTCAAACAACAGAACGAAAATGATTACTTCCCTCCCTCTCTATCGCCCTCTCAAGCGCAGGTCATCATTCTATGTCTCAAACAATAGAACACTGGTTATCAAGAAATTGGTGATGCTTCCCTCTCTCTATTTCTCCTGGAAGGAAAATCTTTTAGCCGTTTGTAAATAAACAAAATAGACTTCCAGTTATAAGAAAGTTCAGTAAGGACCCCTTTCCGCGAATCTTCTTGACAAACCAGACCTTCAGTTCAAGGACAATTGCTTCCTTTCCACTAGTTTCTGCTAAGTACTCTGCATTGAAAACGAGAAATGAAAATGAAGAAAACATACAATAAAAATGAAAGTAGATGAAAATTTCTATATTTAAACAAACATGATTTTAAGTTCTTTGCGGGTCTATAAAATACCAACACATAAATCTTTGTCTAAAACCATTTTTTATCTCCACTAAAATGATAGCAAACAGCACCTAAAAACCACCAGCATTATGCTTAATAAATATGATCCTGAAAGCTTGCTAGAGCTCAATAGAAAAAGCAAAATTCAAGCAACCAAACAATTGGCTGAGTGCTTAGTCATGGTGAAGAAAATTCTAAAATTCATAAACTTTGATCCAAGCCGCCACCAAGGATTTATGAACCTTTCTGCTGCATTGGCCTACAAAAACATGAAAACATTTTATCGTAATAACGGCAAAATGACCAATCTTTGGAACACCGAGTCCAGTTTACTAAACAAGGACCAGATAATCCAACTCGGATTCAATTTAATGCCCAAAAAGTTCCAAAGCACCTGTTGCTAAAAAGCATCAACCGACCCAACAAAACAAGCAGATGGTGTATGTGAAATTTTTTTGAAATTATTAATGATACTTTTCCAAAAGCTGTTGACTACCGGACCTTTCCAATTCATCAAATGCCGACAAAGATCACCATCGAGAAAATATTAAGTGCCTAAGTGAAGCAAACGCAAATGAATAAAATAAATAAATAAATAAATAAGTAAAAGATGCCAAACAAAGTAGAATATGTGAGAATACCCTTCATCATGATTTGACAACTCTTCTCTATTCTCTGTCCATATTACTCATACCAAGAAAAGAAAAAGAACAAAATAGGTTACTAGATTATTTTACGCCTAAGCTAATCCTATTAGAAGTGGATTCAGAACACTGTTTCTAACCGCATAAGGATAGGAAGATAGAAGTAGAATTCACCACTTTAGAGAAAAAAAACTATTAAATAAACTCAATTGCATCCTGGCTTCTTTGTTGAACGTCGATTAACTACAATGACCATGAATTAGTTGCAAAGAGCATTTGTAGACTCATTAGTAATTAACGAAAAGTTAGAACCTGAGACTTAGCTAATATATAAAAAAAATATTGAGCAAAATATACTATTTTCATTTAAGGTTTTGTTTCTCTAACTTAGTTTATTTTTAATAAGAGATTTATGTTTGTATCTTCTATTTCTTTTCATTTTGTCATTGAGAAGCAAACTATTCCAAAGAAAATCTCATTAGATGTTAAACATGTCAGTCTAAGAAAGCTATTCTTGCTAAGAACATTTATAGATTTTTTGATAAATATCAGATTGTTAGGGACCAGGTTATCGGAATTACCAATACTTTTTTATTGCAATAACTGATGTAGCATTTGCCTGGCACGAACTAGTGATGATTCAGCCGAAAAGTTACCTATAACAATAAAAGAGAAGTCTGTCGTATGCGAAAAATTAAAACCTACAAAGTAATTTCATAATGCCAAAAACAGAATCAAGCAGTAAATGTTATTTTCATTGAGTTTTTTATTTCTCGAACTTCAACTCTATTATTTTGGTATTTATCTTTTCCCACTTTCATTCCTTTTTATTTTATTACAGACGTGGGAACTAGGCCAAAGAAAGTATTACTGGATGTTTGACGCATTACTCAAAGACTGCTTGTCTTGCTGAAACATTTAGTAGTTTCTGGTAAATTTGAGATTGTCAGGAGCTACGCTCTCTGAATTATTAGTCTAGTATTGATATACCCAACCGTGGCTAACTCTTTCGTAGAAATAAAGGGTGGTAATTATGCAGTGGTAATTCTATTTGCATAAAATTTTGTTAGATACTTCATACCAGTCAATTTCTTTGGGATTTTCCCAAATCCCAACCAATTGAATGTATCAAATGTTGAAGAGACACCCACTTTAGTAATAATGGAAACCTTTTAATGGTTTTCTGGTCCCAACCAAAAAAGAAAAGAAAATAGAAGAAAAGAAACATACTAAGATGACATAGTACCTGAAGCCTCTATAATCCCTCCAAGCTTTGAAATCCCGTGAACTTTGAGTCTCGAGCGGGCAGTAAGGTATAGTCTCCCAAGTCTTGAGTTGGCAAGAAGCTCTAGACTCAAGAGTCCTGAGGAGCCTGAAAGGTTTAGACTCTTGACTCTTGAACAGCCGGAAAGGTTTAGACTCTCAAGTCTTGAGCAATCGGAAAGGTTTACACTCTTGAGTCTTGAGCAGCCAGAAAGGTTTAGAATCTCGAGTCTTGAGCAGCCAGAAAGGATTAGAATCTCGAGTCTTGAGCAGCCAGAAATGTTTAGAATCTCGAGTCTTGAACAACTAGAAAGGAATAGGATCTTGAGTTGGAGGAGGTAGGAAGATCTAAAATCTTAAGTCTTGTGCAGGAAGAAAGGTACAGGCTCTGGAGTCTCGAGCACGAAGAAAGGTCCAGACTTTTGAGTTTTGAGCAGGCAGAAAAGCATAGGCTCATGAGTCTTGGGCAGGTAGAAATGTCGAGACTCTCAAGTCTTTAGGAGGCAAGAAGGTCTAGACTCGCGAGTCTTGAGCAGCAAGACAGTCACTCATGAGACTTGAACAGCTGGAAAGGTCGGGAAAACATGAAGCCTCTTTCAAGCAACCCTAGTTGATGAGTGATATTTGACGGAAGAGAACTTCCCTCATTCCATCTTTTGGTCCAAACTAGCTTTCTTGTTTTTGTGAAGGATGCTTGTTTCTTCCTATTCCTCCTTGCCCACCCTCCATCTTCCTTAGAAACCAAAGAAAAAATATATAATTTCCATCTTCAGCTAATTGTTGCACATTTTGGGGTTGTTAACTGTTAGCAGAATCCGTATTTTACAAATATATTTCGCGGCTCTGATCAAATCCAGAAGAAAACAGGACACTCACCAGCCATTCAGGACAAGTTCTGCCCATATCCATGATTACATAACATGTGTTTACAGAACTTTCTAGTTCTCCTGTTAGTGAATCTGTACTATGATTGTGATATGTAGGTTTCCCGCTCATTGGATTTAACCATTTTGTGAAAAGTTATTCCTTTCAAACACCGGAAGCTTGGAACACCAAGGACCAATACAGGTCGCTCTGTTACATGCGCCCTTTGGCCATTTGGGCCATGTAGTGGGCACTAACAAGACCAAATATTTCTGAGCCGGAGACCAAACAAGAAGTGACGGAAGATTCTTTACTCATTCAACATTCTGGATTCTCTAAAGTTTCTCGCCTTCTAAAGTTACCTGAAGAGAGAAACTCCAGAAGTCTTTTACAGACCGTATATGAGTACAGTAGGAAGAGAGTTGGGATGTAACTAAGTTTCTACAACTATATTGAGCCCTATAAGTTATTTTATTTGATTATTCTGTACAGTATAATGTATCATAACAAAGTGTTTGTGTAGTGGAAAACATAGCGATTTGATACATCTGTATAAATGCATGAAAATGGTTTCCATTGATTCTCAAGAAAAAAGCTATGAATTGACAAGGAGAAATTGTAGCCGTTGATTAGGCATTGCTAAACATGGCTAAATGATAATTTGATTAGTTTTTGAATTCAACACTTCTTCATGTCATATCTCCATTTGGTGTTTGTTTCTTGGAATGCCTCATTTATTCGTCTTGTATTTGCTGGCAAGTGACTAATTCAGTAGTAAGTAAGTGCTATTTGGAATCTTTTAGTTTGAGGTTAGAGTGCTGAGTGGGTGCGTGAGGTGAAAAAAGAAAAAAGAAAAAAAAGAGTCTCCATTTGGAGTCAATTTATGAGAAAACAAGGTTCAAGGATCCATTGTTAGAAAATACAGGTCATGAACTCGGCTTCAATCATCTTTCCATGGGAAAATGTGTTCACCCAAATTATTTATGTTTTTCTAGTTATAGAAAAAGATGGAAGAGAGAAGAAAGCAAGCTTTGCCACTTTCAAGCTAAAGATCCAAAGAGGAGGAAAAGGCAAGCGAAGTGCACCAAAATAGAAGTTGCAATAGGGTGTTGCATCACATACCATGTGGGATGCGTTGTTAGCATGTCTGTCTTTATGGAAATAGACTGAGTAGTGAAGCCCTTTTGGACTCATGGATGGGGTTAGATTGTTCACGTAGCTCATAATAACCTTAAGGTTTGTCAATTTCTTGAAATTTGAATGTAGTATGTTAAAAAGGTTACTTGAGTACTTGGCTATTAACATCCTAAATGGGCGTATGTCAATCCTAGTCTTGGTTGTTTTGACGATCAGGTGGTCTTTGAGGTGAAAACCTACGAAGAGATTGGAGGCAATTTCTTTTCTTGTGAAGCATTTCTAAATGATTATCTGTGATAAGCATGGAATGTCTTAAGCTTGTTTAAGGTTGATGTCGTTAATGCAACTAACCATATAAAACCTTTCCCAGAACATATTGTAGTATTGCTATAGGCCTTACATATTTTATGCATTTCTATGGTTATGAAAGAAGTAAATTTGTACTTTTAGAGAAGGTATTTAGTAGTTTAAAGGACTAGCTTTGTGGCCTTTCCTAAATTGCGGGTAAAAGACTATTCGTCTTTCTATTTATAAGCACTATTAAGGTCAGTAGATCATAGTTTGCATAAAAACAAGAGCTCCACAAGTGTAGGAGCATCAATGGTTTTTCTTCCCATAATTGTCTTTATATAAATTGAATCTCCACTTCCATCTGATTTCATTTTTTCTCCCACAAAAAAGAGGAAAAAAGAAACAGCAATGAAGCATTTGTAAAAGAAACAGAAGGTGTCTCTTTTGCTGTCAGGGTTTTCAACTGCAGGGAAGCCGCTCTATATATAAGTTTGGCTAGACATAAAGATTCCTCTCTTCTTCAATTGTTCTTGCTGAAATCATATAAATGGTACGTTTTGTTTAGGTCAATGTCACTGTTTGCATAGAGTTCTATCCGGGGTATCATGAGAAAAGCTTGATCAGCCTGTCTTCTTTCCCACCTATGGGTTTTCCCAACCTCAGTTTTCTTTCCATTTGTCGAGCTTAATTCAAAGTTTGGGATCCTTTCTATCTCCATGTACACTTTGACGGTCTAGGAGTTTCATAGCTATTAATGGAAAAGGTTTTCTACGATGGAACGAACAAAAAAGATGGCCAAAGATTGCCAATGCGCCTCTCTTCGTCCCGATGAATGGGTGAAGGGCAAGTTGGTGGGATCAGGTTCTTTATTCACTGTATACTTGGCCATGAGCAAGGCCACATGAGGACTATTCATTGTGAAATTGGCAGAGTCTGATGTTGGAGTTGAGGCCTTAGAGAATGAGGCTAAAGTCCTCTAGAGTTTGAATTCTCGGTACATTGTCCGATGTCTAGGGAAGGACTTGTCAAGAGGATCAAATGGTGGTCTTAAACTTGATGTCTTCATGGAGTACATGGCCGAGGGTAGTTTGTTAGATGTGGCAGAAAAATTTGGTGGGGCACTTGCAGAAGAGGTGATTAAGCTGTATACGAGGGAGATTCTTTATGGTTTGAAGTATCTCCATGAAAATGGAATTGTGCATTGCGATCTTAAGTGCAAGAATGTGCTTTTAGGCTCATCTGGGAACATCAAATTGGCTGATTTTGGTTTTGCAAAGTAGCTGAAGGAAATGAAAGTTGATGGGCTTCTTGTAGCCCATCAATGGAAGTCCAATGGTGGAACTCCACTGTGGATGGCCCCTAAAATTTTGAGAAATGAAGAGATGGATTTTGCTTTGGATATCTGGTCATTGGGATGCATGGTTATTGAAATGGGAACTGGCAAGCGTCCTTGGAATGATGAGATTTCAAATTTAATGGCTGCAGTTCTAAAGATTGCTTGTAGTAGCGAGGCACCTAAGTTTCCTACTCAGTTTTCAAAGGAGGGTTTGGATTTTTTGGCCAAGTGCTTGGAGAGAGAACCCAAAGAAAGGTGGACGGCTGAGGAATTGCTTAACCACCCCTTCGTTTTGTAGGATTCAATGAGGATACATACAAGAAAGGAACATGCATGCTCACCAGCAAGTATATTTGACATTGGAGTTCATGATTCAGATGATTGTGATGATTCAGAGAGCACAAATGGAGATGAGTTTCCAGGTAAAAACCCATTTTCAAGGTCTTTTTGTGAAAGGAAGAGAACAATAAGAAGAGAGCAGGCAGAGAGTGGCTTGTCTTCATCAAAGGTGTGGATTACTATTAGGTCTAGTTGAGGCCTTTAAGCCCTATACAAGATTTGAATGTAGAGATTGCAAATTAGACAGATGGATTTGAATGTGTACAGCTCCCAAGTACAACAAGTTATGGTGTCAACTTTGTTAGAGGCTTTTCTAGAGTACCTCCTCTTTTGTTGCTAAATCAAATTCTCTGTGAAAGTAATGCAATTCATCATAGTGGCAAATAGTGACATTTGTGATATCTTAAAGGAAAGAATTGAGTTCACTTGAAATTTTTAGTTAAAGGATGCAAAAGTTGAACATAGCTCAAGAAAAAAAAAATCACAAGAAAAGCAATCTTGATATCTTTCTCTCAATATGAAGCTCTCTTGTCACTTCCTTCTTCATTTAACCCTTGACCTAGTGAACTTTGCAAGCCAAAACTTCTTAGCTTAGCACTAAGCCAAGGGGACATTCCTCTATTCTTTTCTTGTCTTTGATTAAGTCATTTTAGAAAAAAGAAAGGGTTCACGTGTCCTTTATTGAAAAGAGAAATTGTCCAAATTTATAACACATATTGCAAGTTTTTTTTCTCTTCAATGTGAAATCCTATTGATTAATATTTGCCCAAAGTCCAAGCTTGATCTTTTATTGACTAATCACAGAAAATGCCTCATGACCTAGTAAACTCACAGGCCAAAACTCCTTAGCTTAGCACTAAGCCAATGGGACATCCTTCCATTCTTTTATTGTCTTTGATTAAGTTATTTTAGAAAAAAGAAAGGGTTCACGTCTCCTTTATTGAGGAGAGAAATTGTCCAAATTTATAGCACATATTACAAGTTTTTTTTTTTCTCTTCAATATGAAATCCTATTGTTTAATATTTGCCCAAAGTCCAAGCTTGATCTTTTATTGACTAATCACAGAAAATGCCTCATGACTAACCTAGCCTCACCAAACCTTGATAATGCTTTGCTGCAGCCTCCTTACTAGTTGCTTCATGTTTAACTAGCCTCTTTGCCTATCATCTAGTTGCAACCTCCTTGGGTTCTCGGGACAAGCTAGAATACAAGTCCTAGGGATAACTTATTGTTATTAATTAATTAGTCTAATATTCATTTTATTATTATTTTGATATTTTTACTTATATGTAAAATTTCTACGAACACTTATCTTTGAGAATAGACTAAAATCATGACCATTTTGTCTTTTTTTTTTTTTTTTTTTTTTTTGATGAATATGTGAGTTTATTCATCGAAGAATAAAAGGTAATACAAGAGCTTAGGGGCATACCCCAGCATTACAATTCATCTAGGAAAAGATAGAGTTTGGAATTCTCCAACTAAGACTCAACAAAACATTTGCTTGGGAGAGTTTAATATTCCTAAATAAGGAAGCTCTTCCACGGACTACTCTCCTGATTTTAGCTAACAACATTGAAATATCAATAGACTTATTCTGAAAACGTCTACGATTACGTTCTAACCATATACAATAAAGACACGCTAAGAAAGAAAGCTTGAGAAGTTTTGCGGCTAGATCCTTTCCCTTAGTTGCTTTAATCATCCATTGCAATTCAGATTCCCAATCAAGGATGACCTTACGAATACCTTGTTGAGCTAAAATACTTCTCCAAACCTGGTTAGTCCAAGTGCACTGAAAGAACAGATGAGATCTATTTTCATAGTTAGATCCACAAAAATCACAATGCAAATCAATTGAGGGAAGCCATCGGGAAACCACTGCAGCCGTAGGTAGTAAAATCATGATGAGTCTTAGCTTTAATCATGACCATTTTGTCTTTGTTTAAAGTAGAATCATGATAATAAACAAAATTTGTTGAACTAGCATCAAGGGGTTTTGCTTTTTGTGTGGATTGTTTGTAAGCTTTTCAAGTTTCCTAAGGAGCTTCTTGTCGAAGCAATTCTTGAAAAACAAGCACTAAAAACATAAATTGTAACTAAGAAAAGAACAAAGTGTTTCTCCTTGATCACTCATGTTTCTTCTCGTGGTAGTGGCAATATTAAGGTAGTTTGTTGTATTAGTAGCTTATCAATAAAATCATATTGTGTTCCTTAAAGTTTTTAGGTTGTTTGCATCCCACATTTGGGACATATGTGTGTGTTTTCTTATTCTGGTTACGGTGGCGTATCTGGTGGATCCTTGCGTGGGTGTTGGTTCGCAGGAGATGAGCGCGCCCTTATGTAGAGCATGTAGAAGAGGGTAAGTTCGCAAATTCCAACTTTCTATGCATGCGACAGAGAGCCTTTGGTTCAGATAAGGCAGTCGTGTCTACAAGGGGATTCTTTTAGCCGATAACTACCATTAAAATGATTTTGTAACAGTAAAAGGAGAGAAGGACCGGGTTTAGTATACATGTGGCTATGCTAAAAACTTGATTATAAATTTTACATTATTAAAATTTTGCTTAAAAATTCCCTTTGTGAAGAGAAAAAGCTTCTTTAATTTTTAGAGGACTTCTAAATAAATTTGTACTTTCTCATATAGTATCATATCCCTAGGTTCAAGAAATGAGTCTCCCCTGCATAAAGTTCATAGCACATGTTTGTTGTAAGTGTGATTAAGAAAAAACGGACAATTTTCACGTCATTTAAACTCTGGGTAGGGTTGGGCTTCCTCACATCATCAATGCTGTTTATGAAGACTTAGGTAGGCTAAAGACTTGAAAGCAAATTTTGATTGATATAAAGTACAACTTGCCTAGAGATTAATGTGCCTAAATGAACCGAATCAATTGGAAAATATGCTTTCAAACTAGAACTATTTTTAGGGTTAGACATTAGAAATAATAAATAATTCGTAAAAACATTTCACAAGTGAATGTTATTTTGAAAATATATAGGAACTATTTTTTTAAGAAATAATAAAAAAGTTTATGCTGATGAATTAAGACGTCTTCATTGATTAAAAACTAAGGCATATGTTTAAGTCATTCTGTTAGATTGTGGATTCAATTATTAAGTTTTTGTCTAATGTTATTGTGGAATTTAGTTATCATCTTTTGACTGAACATATCTTCATTATTATTGTAGTCTAAATTGATGTTTGCCGACATAGATTGTGAGCTCGTTCTTCATTTTAACGTTACAAGTGTTTTAAATTCTTTTTTTAAATAAGGCTTATATCTTTTTTTGGGTTGGGTTGTGGCGGGATGGGGAAGGAGCTGTGCAAAGCTGTGATAGGAAAAGGAAGAAGCATAGGTTTGGAGAGAAACTATAAAATGTTAATACAGGGAGCAAAATCACTTTATGTTATGAGGTCACACTGGCTGAGACAAATTAAGTTCAAATAATTGTGTGAAGCTGATGCATATAAAGTGTTTAAAATAAGTGGATCAAAACATAAATGTTCCTACAGTTAAAATCAATACCTCAGTTAGTAGCTAGTAAGTGTGGTGGTTTATCACTTTTATTAGAGAAAGGTAGCAAAATCCATTAGACCGAAAGATGGCTTTGAGTTATGTAGTGGAGTCCTTAAAGTTTTGTTAGGAAGATATAAATTTTGAGAATAAATAGTTTTGTTCTTTGTACGCCGCATTAAAAGAAAACCAAATATTTTAGCTATGGAGTGATGGACTAATGCTAGAAGGTGGAAGAAAACCGAGTGTATACCAAATATTTTAGCTAAATTTAAATTCTACTCTTGATAAATTCACAACTTGAACATCAAAATGGGGTTCTCTCGCTTGGGGAAAAACAAAACGCTGGTTTTGATTCATGGCGATGTCAGCAACTTTTGTGGCATTTGCTTGGTTGACGGCGGTTTCTCATACGCAGTTTCCTATCACTCGCCGTGTCTCTCACAAACACAAGGGGGGGATCTCTCTATCTTTGTTCTGGAAGGTTTTCGTATTTTTCCTGGAAGCAAACGAAAATCTTGGCTACCAAAAGGATCGCAGCTCCTCACAACTCTTTTCCCGGGCAACAAAAGAGTTTGGCTACCTCACTCTTATCAAAGGATGTGTCAAAGATCCATCATAGCAGCTCTAACGATAGAACTTTTATAAATATAATAAAATAATAATAATTAGAATTTTCAAGTACCTTATAAACATATGAACTTAATACCTCTCATTTATCTATTTGATATAAGATAACGTTCACCCATAATCTCTTTCCCCGAAGCCTCCATATTCTCTCACTTTGAGGTTCCATCCTCGAACATGATAGAGCACTATCTTCGTGATTGGAAATGGCATGCCTCGAGATGTTCGACTATGGAGAAGCAGCACCATCCGAACAGTTAGCATTAATTGCACTTTATGCACATCAGCTTTTGCGGTGTTCTGGAAGGATTTCTCGGAAGAGATTTATTTTGCGATCCATGACATAAAAGCCACGAGATACTTTTACGGATCAAAGTTCGAGTTGTATCGTCGTTGCCGCTCATGCACCCCCTATTCCGGCCGCTCTAGCCCACATCCTTCGCACTGTTCACACTGCATGGGTCTTCCTTAAAAGCCACACTGCAGAAATGGTTAAAAGTGTCGCTGCGCGTCTTCCTATGCCCTAAATACTCTAGCCTTACAGAAATGTCCAAGCCTAAGGAAGATCTTCTCCAACGGCGTGATTGCCACACTCGGTAGACTTGAAGGTTTAGAAGTCCAAGAATATTCTTGAATTGAAGAGATAATTATGGCGCCCAAAAATAGGGACTTGCAACCTGATGCTTTACAAATCTGAAGACACTAGTACTTAATGATCTTTCAAAAGTAAGTGGCATCTAGATCAATGATTCAGTGACATGGCCGGCTTTAAGGAGAATTAATATACATGAGTGTCCATGTTAACAAGTTTACCATTAAATGATGAAAATCCAATCAATTTGGAATGCCTTCAAGTCAAAAGATTGTCGTGGGTTGGCTTGAAATTGGAAGATGGCATCAAAGGAAGATTACAATCTATGTACAAATTCTTCTAATGGTTCTGCCTCTCATCTTTCTGGACATCTGTTCTTGGTTGTATGATACTGAAGTTTGATTGTCAATTTAAATTTGTAAGAGCTGAAATCGTTATGTTCATTTAATTCTAAAATAACTCATGACGTGAGTCTCATTCGCCTTTTATCTTAACTTATTATATGTAAGTGCATGATTTTCTACTTGATCTTAATCTTGGAGTCTTTGAAATGTTATGTGGTTTTGATTGGTCTCATTGTTGGATAATTAATGCTCATGCTTTGTTAAAATTTAATCGATCTCTAATGAGATCGAAAAGCCAGGATCTGCATAGTCAGATTTAAAACACCAAATCAAGATAAGAAATAAGAAATAAACATACCGTATTTCAATCTCTTAGGAAGATTCACAAATGCAAAATCAATCTTCAGGTTAAGTTCATATCCTCTATTCTCATTCCGTAGGCACTGGCTTGATGAGAGAAGCTAAAGGGTTGCGGCTTGAAGAATGAAGCCTCTTCTTACCCTAATGCTTGAATAATGTGCTTAAATAGTATGAGCTAGAGGATAGGACCTAGCCCTAGCCTTATGTGCCACCAAATAGGCCCACTCATCACGGCCCTATTTAGTTAGCCACGGCCCACACCAGCCAGTCCATATTCATTAAATGGATTCTTAAGTCTCACTTTATTAGACCAACAATAATATAAGCCCACTTTATGGAAAACTTAAAAAATTATGCTAACATTCTCCCACTTGGGCTATATTAATATGAACAAAATAGTAATAATAATAATTAGTATTTCAAAATAATTATTTGTGCATGCCTTTATGTTGATCTAGAGATTGTTTTTCAACAATATTCTCATGATATAAGATTTCAACTTTTGAATCATAACAATAGTTATACCGCTTAATTGATATAATACTTATCATGGTCACAAAAGCTTCAACCTCATGTTAAGGATGAATATGGTAGTATGGCAACCATATAACACTTTCTCCTTCATGTGTTATTTATGTTGTTAGTCCAATTCTCTCTCCTTCGATGACAAAATATCATCAGAGAATATACTTTATTGTTCCAATAAACTTATATGTCTTGTACTTAATAACTCGAGTTTAACTTTATGTGTCACAAGACATGCTTTATGGCTACCTTAGCCAATACTTAAGGTTTACACCTCCCTTAAGACTTCACTTTATATATATATGCAAATTTAACATGTCAACATATAAAGCACCCACGTGCTAAATACAGCTAGCAAAACTAATGACAGGTTATACATATTTCAACAATTTACCCAAAGATAAATCAATTTAGTAGTAAACTTTATATTACAGTGCTCCCACTAAGCAATAGTATCTTATGCTCTTATGTTCATAATGATGACATATCTTTAAAAGCACAAGTCTTTAGTATGTGGGTGTGAAAACATAGCATCTGTAATGATATTGTAAACTATAATGTCACCTTTCTTAAGTTTGTCCTTTATAACTTAATGTTCGATTTCTTTGTGTTTAGACCATGTGATACCTTTACAGTTTTTATAACAACTTTATTATCACAAAATAGCCTGATAGGTCTAACAAAGAAATTAAACACTGTCAACTCATCAATGAGTACTTTAGACAAATTACCTGAATAGCTGCCCTATAGCAAGCTACAAAATTTTTCCTATATAATTGAAGAAGTCAAATGTTTATGTTTTGCACTTTTCATGATACTGTCCAAATCACTATAACGACATCCTGATGTAGATTACAAAACATTATTGCAGCTTATAGGGTCTAAATTTGTACATCCCACTAGCTACAAGCTATCTACATATTTATATGTCAACAAATAAAACTTTATTGTTTTAAGTACTTGAGAAACTTCTTGTAACAATCAAATAAACTTAATCAAAGTCTAATTGACTTCTATCCAAAACTTGTTGAAAATAATGTGAGGCCTAGTGCAAACTTAAACATACATGGTGCTTCTTAATGCATTAGAATATGACACTTACTTCTTGTTTATTTCTTTACTTTTTAAGCATTGCTATAGTTTTAGTCAATTACCTTTAAGAATACGAATTATTCTAAGTATGCAAATCTCCATATGGAACCTTTATGAAGCACTATTAACTTATGTCTTTTAAGAAAGACTCAATAATCATCAATAATAATACTTATGAACTACTAAATAACTGTATTATACCATAAAGTAACTTTTGATCATTGCTCACAAGCAAGACAACATCCGTATTGGTATACTCCCACTGAACTAAGTATATGTTCATGTATAGTCTATTCTACTCAGTGTAGTACTATAAAAATATAAACTTTTAAACTTTAAGTACTATTATTGGAAAAACATGCTTGAGTCCATAAATAAGCATAAATTCATCTATGTTATATACTCTAAGATTGAATCACACATAGACCTCCTTATTCAAAATTGATCTTCATGTCCATATGGTGTAATCACAAAATCACAAAATATCATTATGACTCATCAACTACATTTCATTGCTCACTATATTTAATCACAATTTCAATTAAGGCATCCTCATGAGCAATATGATCCATCATGATATTAATGTCATAGTCATCTAAAAGAGTTGTCATAAATCTTTGTGATAAGCTTTATAAATTTCCTTGTCCTAGTTAAGAGAGTTGTCTTGCTTAAGGAGATGACTTTTGAGTTACCCAACCTATCTTAAGTACCTCTAATTTTCAATAGGCTTTTAAGGAAAGCCATTGATGATTTTAGGCCATGATGTGTTATGAGTATTTTTTTTTTCATTGTACACACAAAAACATATGATGTGCTCATGTGTATAAGTTGCTAGTAAGAATGTTTGCTTCATTGATTTTCAGTTTGTAAGAATTAGGATCCTTATGTTTTTTTTCATTGTTAAGATAACATCTGATGTAAGTCTCATATGCATTTTCTTCTTGATGTGATTGGGTTATATTTGCAATTAGTTTACAGTATTACTTTAGAGTGTTTGAAATCTTATCAACGTCTGAGATTGACCCAATTTTGCATCGTGAGTGCCCATGCTTCTCATAAATCTTTGATGATAAATTTTACAGATTTCGTTATTCTAGTTATGATGGTAATCTTACCTTTTTAAAGACATTTGACCTGCCACACCCACATTTGTTCTTAAGGACTTCAAAATCGATGTGTTACTGGGGCAAAACATCGTCAGACCTAGTTTGGATAATCATTTGGATCTATAGTGTGTTATGAATATTATGTTGTGGTTGTGTACATGGTGTTTGAAGTTTTAGGTGAGTAGAAAAATAAAATATTATCCCTTTCACATAGACAACATTTGAGCCTTTAACTTGTTCCTTGGTGCATCCTGCAAAAGCAGTGGACCCCTTTTGGAAAATTCACCATCCAAAATTCAAAAATAGAACCCTCACTAGTTTGGTGAAAAGGAAACATAACTTTACAAATGTACAATGTAGAATGAAAGTAAAACCAAACAAAAAGTGAAGAAGATTCATTAATTAGCTAAAGGTTCTGGATTCCGAAAAGCTTTTGGTCTTTTAAAGCTGCCTAAAGAGGGAACTTTTTGAAGTCTTTTAAAGGGTGCATAAGCCTACACCGATCACAATTACATTGTTGTCATGTTTGTTTATAGATACTACAGATCATAATATGTGCATCATAGAGTTGGCATCAATTCTATTCCTAACGGAAAAAAGATGTGTGTTTTTAGAGAAATTAAAAATTTAGGTAGATGGATTCGGATGTCAAGTCGCGAGTAAGAAAGAAGGTTGCCAGTTTTTTTGGTGGTATTCCTAGAGTACCTCATTTTCCTTGTGGTTTATCAAATCATCTATAAGTGGTGTCATAAAACACTGTGATCCGGTTAGGTTGTTGATATCTTGAAAGAAAAAATTGATTGCAGTTAAATTCACTAAAGAAAGAATTCAAATTACAATGACGTTGCACTTGGTAGTCGGTTTTGTTTTAGTAAATAATGCTGGACAGTCTCTATACTTTGAACCACTTTCCTTGAACTCCATTGGTTTCTGGGATTGTGGTGGGACGTATGAGGTGATTAGAGGGTAGACTATGGTGACAATAACAGAAGCTGATCTGGAACATTGTAGAAAATATTAGTTCAATAATGGTAAATACGCTTTTTTCTTAACAGGATTTGACAAGAAAGGGAGGCAGGTATCGGGAACTCAGAAAGTTCAAGGTGGACATCAGGAACTCTGGAGCTGAAAGGATCAAGTTTTGCTTGCTTAGGGGAGTAAATTTCGCGTCATTTTTTGGTCGAAAAATATGATTTGAAGTCATATTTTTCCCATGATCATTGTAACAAAGTTGAGAAACCTTTGTAACTTCTGAGGCTGCGTACTTTATTTTCATTCATTGGGGGGAGAAGGCTTCATAGCTACTGCTTCCTTCAAAGTAATTTCCCAAGAGTAGAAATAATTTTTGTTGCGAGATGGGCACAAATTGTACGGTAAATATGCATACAATAAACTTAGATTAACGTCGAAAGTTTTTCATGACTTGGGTAAAATTATCCTTATATTTGAAGTTTTCATATGCTTAGGTGCAGCTAAAAAAGCTTTCCTCTTTGACAATTTCTCTTTTGTCACTCTGACAGCGCACTGAATGATACCATAAACATAAAATTTTTTATAACATCATATTTATAGATAGCTTTAGGACAAGTCCTAACTAGACACCAATATGTAAGTAAGCTCTATCCCATTAAAAAGGCCAGACGCCTTGACTCCCTGTCTGCCACAAGATTCCCTCAACTATCCTTAAAATGATTTCTCAGGTAAGGCAGGGGTGAAAGTAGAAGAAAACATTGGTGCCTCATTTACAACAAATTCAATTCCTTTTTCCACACATAAATTTTCTAGTGGTGACAAAACAAAATTTCGGCGACATGTGATGCATGCCAAATTGTCTTCTACTTGAACAATAAAGGAAACGGATCCATTATCTCAAGGAATTGAGCAATTTGGAACACGGCACAAGGAAAATGCTTTGGTCCACAGGGACCATCATCCACTTAAGAGGATCTAAATGTATATTTAGTACAAGCATATCAGCATAGCAGAGAGCAGGCAGTTAATGACTGTTACAACTTACTATTAGATAAACTAAATGGGGGAAAACTTTAAGCACTCATCAGTCCAATCCGCTGATTGGAACAAAAATGTCATCCAAATAATTGTGGCCATCATGTCTCTCTAGTGCTTCCCACCAACTCCTCTCACCCTTGATCTCCCTCAAAGAGTTTCTGGATTCTTCCTCAATGCGTAAGCTCTTAAGATTTGGGCAGTAATAGATACTCATCAATTCCAAGTTTTGTGTGATGAGTGGAACACTAGAGATAGTAACTAATCCAGGCATGTAATGGAGCATAATCTTCTTCAAATTTTGGAGGATGTAAGAGGCCTGATTATCATTTGGAGTTTCATGCTTTACCAATGCCGTGACTGAGGGGCAATCCTCCACTGTGAGCTCTTCTAACCTTTTAAGGTTACAAAGCAACCCTTCGGTGAAAGTAGTGGTCAACTGGGGACATGTCCGCAGTCCCAAGACCTTCAGATGAGATAAACATTGCGACTGTATTGGCCCCTTCCATATACTCATTAGATTCTTCATATAATAAATATAAAGATATTCAAGTGATCCAATAACAATCCTTTTAGGTTCATGAGTGCTTTCATCTTCTTCACAAGCCACTACTTCTCTATCTTCTTCTTGAATATCTGCTTCATCTATCAGAACTTCAACCTCATTACATTCTCCCACTACACAACACTTTAAATGCTCCATGTTCCTAATCCCAAATTCTGATAGTTTCTTAACAGTTGCATGCCGTTCCAAGAAAAATGCAGTTGAGTTTTGAAGTACCCTTTTAACATCTTTAGGTAAATCCTCACCATTTTTGAATTTCAAGCATCTCTCTTGTTGTTCCAGCTCAAACTCAACTTTGCATGGAAGTCGAGACAAAATCCTCCTAACATAACGGCCAACAGTAAATCTAAAATGTGACAATGATGTAGATTTCCACTTCAGCAGAACTTGGCCCAACAATTCCACACTTGGAAAAAAGAATTCAAGACTATTCAAACTTTCCAAGGAACATACTTCAGCAACAATGGCCTCCACACATGCAATCCACCATTTGTCATCTGGATTCACACGAATACTCAACTTATTTAAATGAGACAATTCCGAAATTATGCCACAATGCACCCCTACATTTGATTGCATGTCACTCAAACTATCATCTGAAAATGAACAAATAGACACTTTCAAACATTTGATATTGGTTAACTTCTTAATCTCCTCAGGTAACTCTATAATATCTGTCCCTTCAAGATCAAGGACCTCTAGCTGATTAAGTGCTCCAACCTTGGGCATTAACTTTATGAAATTATGACAATCTTTTAACCACAATCTCCTGAGGCTAACCAATTTCATAATGGAGTCTGGCAAAGATCTAATACAAGTACTAGATAAGTCTAGGGTTTGGAGTGCAGGCATGTAATAAAAAAATGACTCTGGAATCTTTCTTACTCTTTTGTTTCCTGGAAGAGACAATGTCAAGAGCCTAGGACTCCTTGGATTCTTAGGTAACTCTCCATCTGTCAAGCAAATCTCTTCGTCCTTCTCCCAATCCACATCCTTTGGCAGCTCTTTTAATTCTAAACTATTGTCCGTGGGACATGATTGAGATGCTTCACATTCTTCCCCACTTTTTTCAATTATTTCACTAGATTTCAATTTAGAATCAGCGGCTTCAATAACTAACAACTCTCCTTGAGTCTCTGAAGTCTGCTTTTCAATTGCTTCCTTTCCACTTGTTTCTGCAAAGTATTCTGCATTGAGAACAGAAAATAAAATGCACTAATATAGATCATAGGAAACGAAAATTGTAATGACTAACCAAACATGATTTCAAGTTCATTGTACTCTAAAATGCCAATAGATAAATCTGTCTAAACTAATTTTTATCACGACTAAATCCATAGTTGAAACCATCTAAAACCACTTACATTATGCTTGATATTTCAAGTTTCAAACAGCTCGTTCCTTCCCATTAATAAGGAGACTAAGGTCAAACACAACCAATTAAAATTGTCATCTCTATTAATAATTATGATTCGAAGCTAGGAACTGCTTGATAGAAAAATAAAGATTCATGCAACCAATCATTTGGGCGAGCGCTTACCATATTTTTATTGACATGTTGCAGTGGCCTCTTTTTTGCTTTGTTGTTTTTTATTATTCCTCTTATCAGATAAGGGAAGCAGGGGTGTTTAAACTAGAAACCTTAACATCAAAAACCCTCTCCTGCTAAGATACTTATAGCTTATATGAATACTATTAGTCTAGTACTGATTTATACCTAGCCGTAGCCGTATCTCTTTCATAGTAAGAACTGGACGTGCTAGGTCACCAGAATAGGCTGTTGAGTGACGAAGATAAGCATTTACATCGTATATCATGTCACCACCATCTTGGTACCCTTCCTTCTTAGTCAAATGGCACAGAACGAAATCATCCTGCAAAATTTGTAAAAGAGAAGCAAATAAGGTTTGGCAGAAAAGGATTTTGGGAAAGAGTTTTCTAATGATATTTCTATGAATGTCACATCATGCAAGGTGCCCCGTTTTAATACATTGATGCCTTACGAGAAATAAATAATGTTCACAAGTAATTATAGTGAAATATTTCTCAATGAATGTAATGATTTCTATTCCTAATCTACTATAAAACATAATCATCCTCCAACAAAAATTTGAAAGGAAAAAGTTTCACTAAATTTAAAGGACATACAGAGAATATCTCAAAAATTATCTTAGCATATGTATTAAAAAGAGTTAACAGATTTAATCTGGTAGTGATATATGACATTTTTAATATAATGCGAGAAGGCTGCATATTTTATAAGAAAACAATTAGAGAAGGTTGGATGGAGGAAAAGTGAAAATATAATTGATAAAGGTTAGCATTGTCCCACATCAATGTTGTATGGATCATTAACTTTATAAGTGATGATATTTTTTCATCAATTACCAACTGGTTTATATATGGGTCCACACACCTTAACAATAACAATCCAAAGTCCCTTTGGCCAGCACCACGTTGAAGTCTTGATTTAGGCCTTACACCCAAATGCTTATCTCACAATTAACTTTTAAGTTCCCAAATCCTAATGATAGAATTTGAACCTAGATTCTTAAAAAAAATAAAATAAAATTGGTCGATACCCATCAAGAAGGTAAAAAATATTTGATAGGATTTACATATGAAAATGGGTGAAATAAGCTTTACAAGGGAAAAAAAATAAAAGTATTTGGATAACAAATATCAAATACTCATTGTTAGTTAGCTAGCTCAAGTGATGAGTTTATGAGGACTTTAGCTATAAGGTTTAGGATTCCACATATGTGTGTGTAAGTTGGGTGAATGTGTGTCGTAATAAATAAAAAATAAAAATCAAATACTCACATAAGGAAAAAAAATCCAGAAAGGACAAATTACTAAATAATTCTATGAATTTTAACTTTTCACCAAATCTTTCTATACGTTTTCAATTTTATTATTTAGCTTCATAAGGTGGTTTTTTAATTCGATCAATGATTTCATTAGATAGCATATAATTTCTTCAATTCTTTTATGGAATACATAGGAAGCTCTAGTTACATTTTTTTCAATGTAAAAAAAAGGGGTTGAACAAAAAAAAAAAAAAAAAGGCATAGATTCTAATCAATGGATGGAAGAATCTTATATTAGAAAAAATGTTTGTAATCTCTTTTACGTAGAAACTTATATTCTAAAATATTCCCATACGAATACGGGTGAATTTTTTAAAGATTTTTCGAAACTCTAAAATTTTCTTTTTTTGTCAAAAACATATTTGACAACGTACTGACAAATTATGTTTGAAAAGTATTATTAACGATGAAAGAGAGAGTACTTTGTCCTTGCAAGGAGAGGGAGAAGATTATAGGAAAAAGAAAAAGCTAAAAAATAATGATAGAAGGAAAGGGGGAAAAAAAAAGAAAATTGATTCAAAATTCATATTTCAATTAACAAACTATTACAACAACTTCAGAGAGTCAAGTCAATTCACCTATTTAAAATTTGGATATTGATAAAGGGTGCAATCAGAACATTCATCGACATAATTCATCATTCAAAACAATCTTATGGTTTCTTTTATTAGCAGATGATATTCTAAACAAATATGAAAAAGAAGTAATTTTCCTAGGAAAAAATTCAACCATAATTTTTCCAGCTGACGAGAAGGGTTAAAAAATTAAGCAAACAAAAATCACTCATTTTGCATCTAGATTTAAAGGAAGTTTTCTTCCTAGTCCAATGTTTATGACATTTAGAGGGAGAGGAATATCCAGATCTATTAACCCCCCTAAAATAAAGCTGCTCAATTAAAGATTTCACCACTTGTTGTAACAAATAGCTTGTTTATAACAGCAAAATAATGAGCGGGGTCACAGATTGGCCTACATAACAAAAGTCGGAAAGCCACATTTTGCATACATTCTGATTGAAAGAGGAGAAGGACTATGAATTGGTATTCCTAAGTATCAAGGTTACTTTATTGTAAATAGCAGAATCAATATTGTAGCGTACTTATCATTTATTTACCTGGTTGTTTTAATAAAAAAAACGTGTAAGATATCTGCACACATACAACATTGACTTAAATAAATCTAAATAAATTATATATACAAAATTTATATTAATCATCATGTTCATATATAATGTGTATATAATGCGAGAAGAAAGAAGAATCTGACCTCGCGAGGGCTGTTGTTCTCCATGATGACATGATATTCGTGCAGCATCCACTTGGTGCGCTCGCCGTAGGGAGCAACGCCCTTGTAGAAGACTGAGGTCCACTTCCTACTGATCAAACCGTCGGAGAAAATAAAGCGGAAACCAGTGGTTAGCCAGAATCCGCCTGCTCCAGGAGAGGAATTCCTGTACGCAGTGTCTCGACGGCAGAAGAACCACTGGCTATTCTCTGAAATTATGGCCGAGAACGCTTAATTTAGCAAGAACATTAAAGGTGTATTTGCCATCATCAACTTGACCAAAAAGAATTTGCTCTGTTTGAAGAGAAAAAAGAGAATAAAACGAAATACCAGGCAGATCCTCGGGATGATAATTGAAGAAGTCGATTACGGGAATGATCTGGATCTCAGGGTGATGGCCCTCGTTCTTCAACCTCAGGTAGTGATTTCCAAGTGCTCGTCAGTAGGGTGAAATATCGAATCCGGAGGGAACGGTGCTATTTCATTGGCTGCCATCTCCTTCTCTCTTTTGTTATTTTGTTTACGAACAATGGATGACTTTTCTCAAAATCAAGCTATCGTTGGTTTGGACAAAAAGATATTGAGCTCTGAAGAAGACCACGAAAGAAGTTGCTCTGCCCCCAGCTCCCCCCAGCTCCCAGATCCGGCCCCAGCTCCCCGCCCCCCAGCTCCCCGCGTCTCGCCCGCCCCCTCCAGCTCGCCCCCGTCTCGCCCGCCCCCCAGCTCCCCGTTCCCCCAGCTCGCCCGCCCCCCTCAGTTCGCCCGCTCCCCCCAGCTCGCCCGCCCCCCCAGCTCCCCGTTCCCCCAGCTCGCCCGCTCCCCCCAGCTCCCCCCAGCTCCCAGATCCGGCCCCAGCTCCCCGCCCCCCAGCTCCCCGCGTCTCGCCCGCCCCCTCCAGCTCGCCCCCGTCTCGCCCGCCCCCCAGCTCCCCGTTCCCCCAGCTCGCCCGCCCCCCAGCTCCCCGTTCCCCCAGCTCGCCCGCCCCCCTCAGTTCGCCCGCTCCCCCCAGCTCGCCCGCCCCCCAGCTCCCCGTTCCCCCAGCTCGCCCGCTCCCCAGCTCCCCCCAGCTCCCAGATCCGACCCCGGCTCCCCGCCCCCCAGCTCCCCGCGTCTCGCCCGCCCCCTCCAGCTCGCCCCCGTCTCGCCCGCCCCCCCAGCTCCCCGTTCCCCCAGCTCGCCCCCTGCCTCGCCCGCCCCTAGCTCCCCCAGCTCGCCCCTGTCTCGCCCGCCCCCTAGCTCCCCGGTCCCCCAGTTCGCCCGCCCCCCTCAGCTCGCCCGCTCCCCCCAGCTCCCAATTCCGGCCCCAGCTCCCCGCCCCCCGTCTCGCCCGCCCCCCAGCTCCCCGTTCCCCCAGCTCGCCCGCTCCCCCCAGCTCCTCCCAGCTCCCAGCTCCCCGTTCCCCCAGCTCGCCCCCCGCCTCGCCCGCCCCTAGCTCCCCCCCCCACTTTCCTGCCTCCCCAGATTAGATCCCCTGCCCATATCCCTTCCCCCCCAAAAAAAAGAAAAAAAAAACCTTCCTTCCGATGATTAAATTACCAAATCTTTCCGAGGCCTCCTCCTTACTTATGCACTAGCTTAATCCTTGCTAGTGGCCTTCATGTGGGAGACGGTGAATGAAGGTGCCCAGCTATTACCTTCAATCATCAATTAGACTCTTCCAAGGCCATAGCTTATGGTACAAGCTGCCAGTCGTATTTACCCTGAATCTGCCGCTCCTCAAAGACGAGCTCTTAGCTCCCTTGGATTGGCTCCAATGGTGGGTACTAGAAGTGGGAAAGTACGTACTGCATCATCAAAGGTGGAAATTGGTAGGGTTATTCCAAAATCCAGCAATGAAGAGAATATTTTAGAGTCTTCAGACATTGGAAAACCAGGTAATTCTGCTGCCTCTTCTTGTTTAAATAATTCATGTGAGGAAGTACTTGATGGAATTGCTGTTAAAGTTGATGCAAATGATAAAGTGGAAAACAAAAGGCGTGTGGATGAAGTGATTCCTAGTGTGGCTAGTTATGTTGGCATGAATTGGAAACAAATTGCCATGGGACCAACAAATCAGATGACTAAACTAGATTACCTCCCCCCACCTGAGAAGGGTAAGAGAATCATTGTGAAACCCCCCCCTGAAGCAATTGAGGAGGGCAAAAGTCATTTTGCAAATTTTCTTATGGGTTATTTTTTGAATACCTATACTTCGTTTTACGCAGTAAAAGGAATTGTTGAAAAATTGTGGGGTAAAGATAATTTACTGGATATTACTGCCACTGAGGATGGTTTCTTTTTCTTTCGGTTTTCAAATATTCAGAAATTAGAAGAAGTAATGGAAATTGGAGTTTGGGACATAGCGGGTAAACCTCTGTTTCTCCAAAAATGGCATCCTTGTATTAGACTAGAGAAGGCCAAAATATCTGCTGTTCCTATCTGGGTTAAGTTGTATAACGTTCCCCATGCTTTATGGAATAAGATTGGTATGAGCCATGTTAGTAGCGTACTGGGTAAACCTTTATATATGGATAAAGCTACTGAACAAAAGTTACGGTTATCATATGCCAAAGTTTGTATTCTAATGGATATTGATAGTGAATTTCCCCAAAATTTTGATGTGGATATGGGTAATAATGAAATGTTTGAGATTACTGTGGAATATGGTTGGATCCCTCCTAAGTGTAAGAAATGTAACTGCTTTGGTCATAGAGATTGCACAATAAAGAAAAATATATGGATTCCCAAAAAAAGTGAAGGCCCGCAGGTTAATCAAAAAGGAGATGTTCAAGAACCAGTTACTACAGTACAGAAGCCAAATTCACTAGGTATTGAGGACAACGGTATTGCTCAGGCAATGACTATTAAGCCTAAGTTTGCTACCTCTCAAGGAAACAAATCTGAGTTTATAGCTGTAATCAATAAGAAGAAATCTCCTGGGAAGAAGAAGGAAAATAATTGTGATCTTATCTCAGAAAATAGATTTTCTCAGCTTGCTAATGCAAATGAAAATCAAACCTCTTATAATGAAATTTCAGATCTTCTTGGTAACATTGAGGCAGTGGAGAAAGGGGAAAAACCTCAAGATCAATGAATATCTTATCATGGAACGTGAGGGGCCTCAACAAAAGCCCTAAACAAAGAGAAGTAGTTAATTTTATCTTATCTCAAGCTCCACATGTTATTATTTTGATAGAGCATAGAGTTAAAGAAGGAAATGCTAGTTTTGTCCTGAAGAATATGTTTGATGAATGGAATTACTCTCACAATTATCTGCATTCTAGTGTTGGAAGAATATGGATTTTATGGAAATCATCCGAGCTACAACTTTCAATCCAAGGTACTTCATCTCAAGTCATTCATTGTCGCATTGATAAGATAGGTTTACCTCCTTTCTTCTTATCTGCTATTTATGCTAGCAACTTGGAATCTGAACGTAGGGAGTTATGGGCAAATATTGAGTTTTTCTCTTCTCAAAATATTGTTAGCTTTCCATGGTTATTGGTGGGTGATTTTAATGAAATTCGGCATGTTGATGAACGAATTGGGCCAAATGTTAAATGGACAAGGGGCATGGAGGACTTAAATGATATGATTGGGAGACTGGGATTGTTGGAACCCTCCTTCATGGGTTCTGTTTTCACTTGGTCGAACAAAAGATCATCCCAGAATCTTAGAGCAAGCAAGATTGATAGAGCCTTACTAAACACAGAAGGGATTCTCAAATTTGATAAACTTTCGATAGAGTTTTTGCCCCCTTTGGTTTCGGATCATTCTCCTTCCTTGGTTAAGTTAGCTACCACTCACAAAAGGAAAAAAGCTCCTTTCAAATTCTTTAATTTTTGGACAACTAGCCCCGATTTTATGAAAACTGTTAATCATGTTTGGCAGCAAGAGCTCAGTGGTACTAAAATGTACAAAGTTGTGAAGAAATTAAAGGCATTAAAGTTTCCCCTTAGGAAGCTAAATTCAGCTCAATTTGGTGATTTGCATCAGAAGGTAAAGGTGGCGAGAGAACAATTACAGCAAGTTCAACTCAATCTACAACTTGACCCCTTTGATACAGATATGCGTACTGAGGAAAGAATGAAAATGGAAAAATTGATTGCACTGAGTAAACATGAAGAAATCCTTTTAAAGCAAAAATCGAGGAATCTTTGGCTGAAAGAGGGGGATAATAATAGTAGAATGTTCTTTTCATCTTTGGTGCGTAGAAGAGCTCAGAATAGAATCTCTCATCTAGTACTAGAAGATGGATCTACTATTTATGATGATGATGCCTTGCGGATAGCTATCACTACATATTATCAGAATGTACTTGGTAGTTCTCGTTCAACTAACCTTTTCACTAGCAGGTACGCTTCCTTATTTCATGAGAATGTGAGTGAAATGTTGAATTTGCCTGCTATTGAACGTTCTGATGTGAAGAGAGTTCTTTGGGGTTTTCATGATTTCAAAGCTCCTGGCCCTGATAGATACAATAGCCTATTTTACAAGAAAGCTTGGCCAATTATCGGACATGATATTGAAGAAGCGGTGCTTGATTTTTTCTCATCCAAGAAATTACTGAAAGCTATCAATGCTACTTTGCTTTGCCTAGTACCTAAAACCCCTAACCCAAGTTGTATGAAGGATTTTAGGCCAATTGCCTGCTGCAATGTGTTATATAAAGTGATCTCAAAACTACTTGCTGAGAGAATAAGTCTTATTCTTCCTGAAGTGATTAGCCAAAACCAAACTGCTTTTATCAGAGGTCGTCAAATCTCTGAAAATATTATGCTCTGTCAAGAATTGCTTCATAATTACCATAAAGGAGATAAAGGAAAGCGTGTTGCCATTAAGATTGATCTTATGAAAGCTTATGACATGGTTAAATGGGATGCTATATTGGGGGTTCTCCAAGCTATTCACACTCCTCAAACTTTACTTGAATTGGTTAGCCAATGCATCACTACTACTAGATTCTCTGTGAATTTCAATGGTGAGCATGTAGGTTTTTTTGAGGGCACAAATGGGTTAAGGCAGGGAGATCCTTTATCCCCTTATTTGTTTGTGCTCGTCATGGAGATCCTTAATAGGATAATTTGTGAGAAAGTTTTCACCTCTACTTTCAAATATCATTGGAGATGCAAGGAAGAGAAAATCACTCATCTCTGTTTTGCAGATGATTTATTTCTATTTGCACATGGGGATGTAAATTCAGTATTATGTCTCACTGAAGCGTTGGAGGAATTTGCAACACTCACAGGTTTGCAGTATAATCCTAGCAAAAGTCAGATATTTTTTTCAGGGATTACTGAACAAGAAAAACTTTTGATACTAGACCATACCCCCTTTTCCGAAGGAAGTCTCCCTATTAGATTCCTTGGTGTTCCCCTTATTACAAGAAGGCTTACCTACACGGATTGCAAAGTTTTGACAGAGAAAATCATGGCAAGAATAGATGGATGGGGAATGAAACTCCTAAGCTATGCAGGAAGACTACAATTGGCTAAAACAGTTCTCACTTCTATCTGTACCTTTTGGATGCAAATGTTCCTTCTCCCAAAACAAACCATTTATGAGATTGAGAAGAAAATAAGGCACTTTCTCTGGGCAGGTCACTCAGAAGATCATAAAACTCATAAGGTTGCTTGGCAAGTTGTTTGTTCACCAAAAAAGGAAGGAGGTCTTGGACTACTAAACCTTAAAGTATGGAATAAAGTTTTGTTGGGCCGATCTCTCTGGAATCTCATTAATTGCCCTAATTCATCCTTATGGAGTAAGTGGATTCATAGTACTAAATGCAGGGGAAATTCAATTATGGATATTGACATCAAAGGAAATATGGCATGGAGTTGGAGAGGTCTTCTAAAGTTACGACAAACTTTAACCTCTACATTATCCAAACCTTCTTATTGTTGTAAGGAAACGTACAGGGAATTACGTCAAGTGAGCTCTGAGGTTGAATGGTATAATTTGATATGGTCAGGAGGAATTAGCAAACATAACTTTATTGGTTGGCTTATATGTAGAGACAAACTACCTACGGCTGCAGTGGTTTCTCATTGGCTTCCTTCAATTGACTTGCATTGTGATTTTTGTGGCTCTCAATATGAAAATAGATCCCACTTGTTCTTTCAGTGCACTTGGACTAACCAGGTTTGGAAAAGTATTCTAGCTCAACAAGGCATTCGCAAGGTCATCTTCGATTGGGAATCTGAATTGCAATGGATGATTAAAGCAACTAAGGGAAAGGATTTAGCCGCAAAGCTTCTCAAGCTTTCTTTCTTAGCTTGTCTTTATTGTATATGGTTAGAACGTAATCGTAAACGTTTTCAGAATAAGTCTATTGATATTCCAATGTTGTTAGCTAAAATCAGGAGAGTAGTCCGTGGAAGAGCTTCTTTATTTAGAAACTTTAAACTCTCCCAAGCAAATGTTTTGTTGAGCCATAGTTGGAGAATTCCAAATTCTATCTTTTCCTAGGTGAATTGTAATGCTGGGGTATGCCCCTAAGCTCATGTATTATTTTTATTCTTCGATGAATAAACTCACATATTCATCAAAAAAAAAAAAAAAAAATGGATGACTTTTCTCGGAATCGTCCCTTTGGCCTCAGAAGAAACGATGGCTCTTTTTTTTTCTATTCGCAGTTAACCAAAAAGGAGATTGCAGGGAATTTTTGAAAGTGAAAATGGCTTAGTTGTAAATTCGGATCATTCTATCTGCCACCATTATCCTCGATGACCTGTATCACACATGTCAATTCCATTTCCACCTGAAGAGCATTTTGGTGGAGAGTTTGGACAATACTTTGAAGAGGAATTAGAAGTTGAGCTTGATCAACTTGCAACTTCTTTAGCATTTGCACTAGATCCTGAGAATTATTTATCAATGGAGGAACAAACTGGATTGCCAGCAGTCTTCGAGGTAGGAGAGTCTTCACACTAGGTTACAAATGAACAAACTATGCAGCAACCTAATTCTGTGTGGCCTTTTGATAATGGACCAATCGGAAACTTGTTTCAGAATTCAGGCTCAGCACCGATTGTTAATATTAAGGTTGAGCCTCTCTCTTCTCCTTTGCAAGACATGAATCTTAATGATTTCCAGCCTGTGAACAATTATGGAATGGGCTTGCCCAGTACAGAAGGTCTGGAGGCAGTACTAGAATATCCACCATTGCAGGTTTCAGATTATTCGATGTTTCACACCATGGGAATGGATGTAGTAGCTGATCATCATCTTATGGACCACGGAGTACATTTTAATGAAGGACCTTTACCTTCCTTCGGCCCTTTAGATGATCCCTACGGTGTTCTGCTTGATTTGGAACTGCAAGATGGTGATTTTGTGTCAGGTTTCCTCAATGAAGAGGAGCAAGTGGCGTTGATGAGAAATGAGCTAGAAACCTTGAATGGAGGAAGTAACAAGCTGAATGCATATTCTGATAATGAGTTTGTGCGCTCCACTCGTCATGATGGGCAAAGGAGTTAGAGAAAGGGACCCACCTTATCTACACGTTCTTTCTCCCTTAGCTTGTTTTTTTGTGTGTTATCTTGTTTGTAGTCGGTAGATGTCTTGTCTTGATTATTCATTTTACAAGTGGGTTGTAAGAAAGTAAGTTAGTCATGATGCCTTTTTTGTGTATAAATAGGCAACAAGCATAGGGTCTCAGTGTGGAAAGACACTAGCTCTCTTTTTCAATGTTATCAATTCTGTATCCTTTTCATTTGTAGTAAGAAGCTCATCTCTATACGAGCTCTTTCAAGCTCTTCTTGGTGTTCTAAGCTTCTCACTAGTTTTTCCATCAAACTTCAAATTTCTTCTTTTTTAACCAAATCCGAGCTAACACCAAAAGTAGGGGAAAATTTTGATGTTTAAACCAGCATGATTTTAAGTTCATTTGCAATCTAAAATACCAACATATAAATCTCTGTTTAAACCAATTTTTATCACTACTAAATTGATAGTTTTCGCCACCTAAAACCACCTGCATTATGCTTAATATTTCATGTTTCACATAACCAGCTCCATTCCATTTATAGGGCAACTGAGGTCAAACACTAACAATCTAAAATTGTCATCTTGATTTATAAATACGATCTTGAAAGCTTGCAAGAGCTTAATAGAAAAAGAAAGATTCATGCAACCAATGAATTGGCCGAGTGCTTAGTCATATTTATATTGACATTTTGCAGAAGTCGTGGTGACAAAATTCTCAAATTCATAAACTCTGATCTAATCCGTCAGCATGGATTTAGGAGCCTTTTCGCTGGATTTTAAACAAGATATATCTTTATCATCATAATGGCATTATGAGTAATTATTGGACCTCCGACCATGAGTTCATGACCTGACGATCCAACTCCGACACCATTTTGCTCCCTTCACCAGTCCACATTAGGATTGAAGGATATTATTGATGTATACATTCAAAATGATACTGCGACTGATATCCTTTAAAGAATGAATTTGATACTTGAGCAAATTCATACCAACATTTCATCAAATTCTGCCTTGGACACAAACCCTGCTTAAGAGGGAGAAGAAAACATTGGGCAATTCCTTTATCTTGAAGGAGTTGAGTACCAAATATGGAACACCAGCTATGTCCATTTTTACTCATCTTTTGCACTAGTCATGCTATTTCCAAAACTTGAACTCAGCATCCAAAGAGATTTTGCAGCAGCAGTAATGATGCTGATCCCAGTCAGGGGAAACTTTTATATGATGGGCGTTCGGTCCCAAAAAAGGTCCTTGGAGCTGTTCCTCACGATGTTGGAATCAATGATCCATGGTTTTAGGTGAAATTTGTTTATATAATAATAATCATACATGATAAGACGCTGGACGTACTCTAAAGTGGGGACCGTTTTTATCTCCTGAATATAAAAAGTTCCCAATTATTTCTTGGCATCTTCTTAACTTGGAGATTGTACACCAAAATAGCTAATCCTTGTTCCTCCCGACCGTTGAAGACAGCAAGTGTAATTCTTCCAGAAAAGGCAGAGAGCCAATCTCGCAATAAATCAGTGAGCTTTCTTCTCTTGTAGATTACCGCGAAAACCCCTTTTGAATTTCCTCAAAAATTTCCTTTTACCACTTGCCTTTGATAACCTGAACAAGAACATTTCCTTTCCATCTCCGTGAGTCTTTCCATGAGCTACTAAATTCCCAATCACCTTATTTCCAGATTTTCCCCTTCTTAGCAACCTTCTTTCCTCAGCTACGAGCTCTGGTAATCAAGTAGATTTTTTCAATCCTTCAGACCCGAAAAACTCCAGCTTCCAAGACTTGAAACGTATTTAAAAACTCGACAAATTTTCTTTTAGATCTTTTTGCCATAATAAATTCTTAGACATACTAAAATAAGGCCCTTAACACCTAAGAATAGTTAGAAAAAGAAGAAGTTAAATCTAGAATAATTGTTGAGTCGAGATTTGAGGCCATTCACTTAAAGCAACAACTGTAATGAACCACAGCATGCATAAACAATAGAGAATAGAGAAAGGTATGAAGAGAGAGAGAGAGACAAAAAGAAGGCGCAGTCGTTCTGAAAAAGACTTCCCCCAAATTGCAGCAAAGGATGAACGAAGACACGGATACCTTGCATTATTTTGACGTAACAAAGGTTTCCCCTACTTTATTATTACAAACCCTAAGTTCCTAAAGCTGCTGACAAGTGAACATACTTGATTGGTAGCACCGAAAGCTGATAATGTTACCACGAGAGACATTCCAAATGCCATACTGGGTTCTAGTTTAAGAAAGCTCGTTAAAGTAATCTGTGAAGCAATGTTCGAAGGGTTCCAGAGCCAAATTCCCTTCCATTTGTCAAACGCCTCGTGGACGTTCAGGATTTTGGGACCCTTACAGATTGTACGTTCGTTCCTCGTCAGCAGAGCCCACTTAGCCTCGCCATATTTGTAGTTATCCATCAGATTACCGTTGTCGGTATACTTTATGCAAACATTTGCTTCCTTTAAGACGTTATCCGCAGCCACAGCTTTTGCTATCCTGGAAAATCGCTTATTCCAATAGCGGAAACCGCTTCCCCATTGCAAGAAGTACACAGGTTCTTCCTGAAAGCAAGACACATTTCCAAACTCAGTTTCTATTAGAAGGCACGCTATGAATTTTGATTAGAACTATATGCATGCATGTATAGTCATCTAGAGTTGTTAAAATGGCTTTACTTTCGGCGGTGGCTTGGTCAGGCGCCCTATAGGTTCCAGATTGAATTTGCGTTTGCTTAGAACTTCCCCTTGTGGGTTCATCATTACCACCATCGGCGACTTTTGAAAGTACCAATGGTCCTGAATGAGCTTGATGCCCGCTTCAGGTAGTTGGCTCTGCACTGTGTAGCATGTTATGTCAGACTGCAGCTCCTTCATCTTCTGCTTCAGATCGTCAGTCCTCTCCTCCCCCATCAGGATCAATACCACGTTGACCTGGTCCTTCACTATTCCGGCAGAAACTGCCTTGATTTGCTTGATAGCATAGTGCTTCTCATCCAGGCACAAAATGAACAATACAACATATCTTTTAGACGCTCAACCTGTTTCCGCAATACAACAGCGAAAAATCAAGTGAGCTGTTAAAATAGAATGTTCACCGCAAGAATACTGCACGTTACTCGAACAAAGTACCATGATATCCAGTTTGCAGCAAGTATAAGGGATAATTTGCATACCTCGAGAAAAATATAATATCTTAACCACAGATGAGCTGCACTTTTGTGCCGCGCAAAGGTGGAAAAGACAATGTAAAACATTTTTTGGCTTATTGTTTGCAGAGCTAACCTTCTTCTTGGTAGAACCGCCATCAGGAAGCCACAGAGAATACTGGCCGAGCAGCGCCTTCAAAACCTCCGTGATTTTGCCGTCAGACTTGCTTAAAACTTGCTTGGTTTGTTGTGCTCCAGCTTTCTCTGCAATGAATAAAGAAGCTTTGGTCAGCTTTCGCCCATTTTAAAACCATTTTATTGCATAGGCAGCGGCATTAGTTTTTAAAAAACGATATTTTGTACGCAATGTTTTATCTTGATATGATATTGCTCATGCAGTAAACAAGAACCTTAGGGGAAGATGCAACCAAGAAACAATGAAAAGAATGAAAGCAGGTGAAGAATATGGGGTCAACCTCCCTCCTCCACGAAGTCTAAAAATTCGGGCAATTGGTCGAGCCCGTGTTTGCTTAGCACATTCCCCAGTTGGTTCATCACCACTACGAGAGGGGCACCGACGAAGTTCCACTCCTCCTTAATGGTTTTAAGACCAGCTAGTGGTGAAAAGTACATCACTGTGTACCATGGCATCTCCTTCCGAAGATTGAGGAAGAAACCTTCCCGCTTGTCAGTCCACTTCACAATTGGGAGCCATATGGTGATCACATCTGTCATCACTATTCCTTCAAAAATGTTTTTCATTTTCGGAATGTATCGTTTGATACCCTCGTCTGAAATGAACAATACAACATGCTTGTTTCTCAGAACCTTGTCAAAATGAACCTGCAACACAGTTACGAATAATCAAGTCGACTCTTAAAGCTAAAGGCGAGAAACGAAATTCTAGGACAAGTTTGCCGTTTGCGTTCCCAGAGCTAACCAATTTCTTGGCAGAGCCGTCATAAAGCCACAGATCACTGTCCACGGCTGAAATAAGAGCCTTCAAATCCACCATCTTCTCTGTTGTGAACGAGGATCTTTGATCAGGTTTGTGCATTGAACATCGTCAAAAATACAGAATGAAAAATAAAAGAGCATTAAAAGACGCGTTGAACGTTCTGAATAAAATAATATGAAAAACTGTTATCAATGAAATGAAACAAACAGAAAAAAGTGAAAAATAATTAATTCATTTTAGCCTCTATATTGTTCACGAACCAAGGAATTCTAGAATGAAGCCTTTGTTTTTTCAAATTAAGATAGGTTTACCCAAGTGATGTAGGTTGGCTAAGTCTTCCAGTAGGCAACATTTTTTGCCATAGATTAAAGCTTCTCAAAGTGTCCTTAAACGCCCATTAAAGCTATTTTTCAACTTTTTTCACTTTGTCTAGTTAAGAAAAGAAAAAGTTCCTTAATTTCTTAAATTATTAAAAAGTAAAAAGACGTCATCAATATCTGTAAATTTACAGCAAGAATGATAATGTATGAAGAATTTTATCTTATTAAGAAATTTTAACTTAATAAATCATAATAAGATAAAATTTTCTATTTCATAAAAAGAAAAAAGAAAATGGTATGATGTGGATAGAATCAAAATTAGCTCCATATATAAAGGAAATTCTAAAGGAAGAATGTTGATTTGTGAATACTTTTTTTAAAAGATAATTTTGCCTAACAAGTGAGTGAATAGAGAAATATAAATGATCAGTTCAGAAATAAAATAATAAATGAGTAGATGGGGTTTACAAGCAAATATCTATTAAGCTCTATCAAATTCTTAAAGCTTCTAATTTGTAAGTATAGTCTTCAAGACAATATTTTTTGCCGTTAAAGATTGCATCTTTTTATAATGATGAATTGTAACACATACAATATGGAGTTATTAGAATGACAATAAAATTGAGTTATTGCAAAATCTAGTGAGATTACTTGACATTTTAGAGGTAACGAAAAGAGACTGTATTTCTCATAGTTATTCTTCAATTATGATGGTGATTGTAGCATAGAATAGAACGCTTCGCATTGGATCATATAACTTTACAAAATGTAATAAATTAACAAGTTTACACAATGCATATGGTGTTTTGATTTTCTTTTTCCGTGTAATAGAAAATAAGAAACATTTTGAAGGTTCTTACATATGAAAAATATTGCGTATTAGATCTTTAAAGAAAAATCATGTGGTAATTTCTTTTAGTTCGAAATTTTCAAACTAACAAATAATATATATATTTATTTTTTTGAAAAAAAAAAAACACATACCTGCCTTTTAAAAGTTACCCGACTTCTTACTTACAAAAATTTCAAAACATAGAGGTGGTTGGAACCATCGTTTTTATTTAAGGCATTCGTATTAACCACCTTTGAGCTATTAAAATGATTTCACTGCCACTTTCGTCCTACTAAGGTAGTTGTACACTATTTTTCTCTAATATTGAGATTAATTGTATAAAGACTTTTTTTCTTGCTTAAAATATGTAATAAATTAACTTCCATATCTAAAGAATATGGAAGTTAATATATAATTAAATATGTATATTTCTAATTAAATTCCTATGAGAAGATGTAAAAACAAATTTGAAAAAGTTTTTTATGCAAAATAATTCTTTTTCTTTTTTAATGGTTTAATACTTTGATTTTCTAAAATACGCCCAGGCACAAGCATTAAAAGAGAAATGTAAGAGGCTTGTATAAATAAATCATGGGCACAAGTATTTGTGCGCCAAAACACTTTAACATCTATCAAGGAAGGAATAGAAGATAAAACATTCGGTAAATCAATAATCATGGAATCAATAAGCTAATCCAATGTTACAAGAGTCAAAATGACAACCATAAATAGTCACCTTCTAAAATAATGTTATTTCTGACTTTGAATTTATGAAGACAAAAAAAAAGAAAAGCCATATCTAAGAACAATTATATTAAGAAGACGAACATTGTTAATTGGTACAGAGGAGAGATGGTACTTACCCTTTGGAAACTACACCAAAAGGACCTTGGAGCTTAATCTGAAAAAGAAGGGCCGATATCCTGTCTAGGTCTCAAACAACAGAACAAAAATGATTGCTTCCCTCCCTCTCTATCGCCCTCTCAAGCGCAGGTCATCATTCTATGTCTCAAACAATAGAACACTGGTTATCAAGAAATTGGTGATGCTTCCCTCCCTCTATTTATCCTAGAAGGAAAATCTTTTAGCCGTTTGTAAATAAACAAAATTGACTTCCAGTTATAAGAAAGTTCAGTAAGGACCCCTTTCCGCGAATCTTCTTGACAAACCAGACTTCCAGTCCAAGGACAATTGCTTCCTTTCCACTAGTTTCTGCTAAGTACTCTGCATTGAAAACGACAAATGAAAAAAAAAACAATAAAATCAAAGTAGATGAAAATTTCTATATTTAAACAAACATGATTTTAAGTTCTTTGCAGTCTATAAAATATCAACTTATAAATCTTTGTCTAAAACCATTTTTTTATCTCCACTAAAATGATAGAAAACAACACCTAAAAACCACCAGCATTATGCTTAATAAATATGATCCTGAAAGCTTGCTAGAGCTCAATAGAAAAAGCAAAATTCAAGCAACCAAACAATTGACTGAGTGCTTAGTCATGGTGAAGAAAATTCTCGAATTCATAAACTTTGATATGTTAAGTGATAAAAAACAGGCGGTCCATGTCCACCTTGCCACGTCAGCTCCACGTGGTGCCTCGTCAACAATCATACACCACGTGGCACCGCAATGCCACATCAGCCCTGCGCATCGCAAACACAACGCGCAGCCTTCGTCCCCGAAGAAGTCTCTACCTACCACTTCACCTACCACACGCACCTGGCCGGAAACACGTCGTTGGAAATCCTTCCGTAATCGGCCAGCTTCCAGAGCCTTCGATAATCTACATCGTCAAGGAAAGAATTGGCATCCTCAATCAAGGTATTCGGTATCAATCCCAAATACATTCCAAAACCTCGCCAATCTCACCTCTATTTCATAGACGATCCAATCTTGTGATTAATCTTGATTTGTTCAGTGATTTATGTTTCCTTTCTTGTATACATTGTATAGGTCTATAAATTAGACTTAAATCTTTGTAAATGATCATCAAATTAGAGAATTCCCTTTTGCTCATTGTTCTAGGGTTCTTCGTGTTCTTGAGAAATATTCAATTTCTCAAGAACAATCTGTTTTAACTTGGTATCAACGAGCCTTAGGCCACCGCCTAAATTCGATCCTTTCTTTTTTTTTTTCGCTCACAAATGGCCCAAAATCCCATCCCCACTTCTGGCAATATCTCCATTCCGGCGACCACCGTTCGCCTTGAGGGTCCAAACTACATCGTTTGGAAAGCCCGCATCGTGCCGTATCTGCGCGCCACCGAATTGCTCCCAATCATCGATGGCTCGCTTCCGAGTCCTGTGGAGTTCCTTGCTGTGCCCGATCCCAGCGGCGAGACCACTCGGGTCCCCAATCCCGACTACCAGGAATGGCTGAAACGGGACCAAACTGCTCTCGAACTCCTCCTGAATACTTGCTCTAACGCCATCGTCAGTCAATTAACGCAGCAAAACACCTCCGCTGAAGTTTGGCGTGCCCTAGCCGCCGAATTTGCTGCCCAGAGTTCAGCCCGTGCATCCAGTCTCCGTCTTTGGCTCCAGGCGGTCACTAAAGGACACCGTACGGTGTCCGAATTCCTCCACGAAATCAACGCTCTCGTGGAGGAACTGAGCGGCGTGGGTGAGATAATCTCCGACAATGAGTATCTCACCCACCTCTTCCAAGGCCTTGGGACACCGTACGCTCCCCTGGCGACAGCGATTTCCGTCCACACCCGCACCCAAGGGCTGACCCGTGAGGACCTTCGTGGTCTTCTTCTCAACCAGGAAGCCCAGCTGGAATTAGCGGAGCAAAATCGAGCTCTGGCGGTGGCGTTCTCGAGCGACTGCGACTATGCCTCTCGCGGCGACTCTGCCCCTCGCGGCCGTGGCGGTCTCCCAACCCGCCCCGTCCCCCCTCGCCGGAATCCACACGCCGACAACCCGTCCTTCCCCCCTCCTGCTGGCGGCCGATTCCTCGCTGAGACCGGAAATCGACATCGGGCTCCTCGCTGCCAGATCTGCCGGCGCACCGGCCACTGGGCCACCACCTGCCGGGCCCGCTACAGCCAGTCGAACTCCATCTTGGGCCGCTCCCCCCAAGCCAACCAGCTGGCCCGCTCTGAAGTCACGGGCCCCTATTCAGAGACTGAATCAGCCCAGTCTCTCACAGAAGCCCAATACCCCATTGCTGCCTCGGCCCATTCGTTGACAAATTGGTTCCCTAATTCAGGGGCCACCAATCATGTCACGGCCAAGCCCATGGGCCTGGACCCGGTCCAGCCCTATCCAGGAGACGACCGGGTCACTGTAGGAGACGGTATAGGCTTGCCCATAACCCATACAGGTAACTTACCCAACCCATTTAATTTAAAAATAAATAATGTTTTAGTTGTCCCTCAAATAGCTAAAAATCTTTTATCCGTCTCACAATTTACACGGGATAATAATTGCGCATTTATCTTTTATCCTAACTTTTGTGTTGTACAGCACCTACCTTCGGGCCGGACTTTGCTTAAAGGCTCTTTGGATCGAGGCCTCTATCGCCTTCAACCGAATAAATTGGAGCACAAAATATTTAATTTAAATTTGTCTGAAAAATGGCATCATCATCTAGGGCATGCTAACTACCCTACTGTACTCAAAGTGCTTCGTATGAATAAAATAAAAGTTGAAGGAAAACTCAATTCCATTTGTGCTGCTTGTCATATGAGTAAAAGTGCGCAACACTCACATCCACCCACAAACTCCAAATCTAAGGTCCCACTTGACCTAATTCACTTCGATATCTGGGGACCTGCCCCAACATTATCCAACTCAGGCAACAAATACTATATTGCCTTCATCGATGATTTTACCAAATTTACTTGGATATATTCATTCCAATCTCGTACTCAATTTATTCCAATTTTTGAACAATTTCAAAAATTTGTCAAAAATCAATGCTCCTTTAAAATTAAAAATATTCAATGTGATGGAGCTTCGGAATTTACTTCTTCCGCATTCACTAATTTACTTACCCAATTGGGCATTCATCAACGCATATCAAGTCCCTATGCCCATTTTCAAAATGGCTCCGCCGAGCGGAAACACCGCCACATTGTGGAAACTGGGCTTTCTTTTCTTAATTATGCCCACGTTCCCACTATCTATTGGGATTATGCCTTTGAGGCCGCGATCCATATTATCAACCGACTTCCTAGTACAGTCATTGGCAATAAATCTCCATGGGAACTCTTTTATGGTCACGAACCAAGCATATCCCATCTTCGAATTTTTGGGTGCCTTGCACTTCCCAACTTACGACCTTATGCCAAAAACAAATTGGAACCTCGATCCCAACCATGCATATTCTTGGGATATCCATCTGGCTATAAAGGCTACAGATGCCTCTGTCTCAAAACCAATAAAACATACATTGTAGCTGGTGCCACATTTGATGAGACTTCATTTCCATTTTCTCAAACGTCTCAATCATCTACTTTCCCCAACTCATCCGTTGTTCCACTCTCAGTCCCTCTTACTACTTCCTCACGGACTATGGTTCCCTCGAGATTAGAACCACAACCTCAATCCGACCCTACTGAGGAATCTCTCCCGAACCCTCCAGTTCCTCCACCCCCATCTAATGTCACCTCGACTCACCCTATGACTACACATATCAAAGGTGGCACTATTGCACGGAGGACATTAACCAGGCAACAAACGTATGCCTTAACCACTACCTCTCACCTATACAAGGAACCCACATGCTTCACTGAAGCAAATGCTTCTCCGGAATGGCGCAAAGCCATGGCAAATGAATACACTGCCCTCATGAAGAATCAAACCTGGGAACTTGTCCCCCCATCCTCGAATACACCACCAATAGGCTGCAAGTGGATTTATAAAATCAAACTTCGTTCTGATGGTTCCCTCGAACGCTACAAAGCTCGATTAGTAGCCAAGGGATTTCATCAATGCCCCGGCATTGACTATAATGAAACCTTTAATCCGGTAGCCAAACCTGTCACAATTCGAACATTAATCTCCATTGCCATTTCCAATGGCTGGTCAATTCGCCAATTGGATGTTAAAAATGCATTTCTCCATGGCCACCTCAATGAGGAGGTATTCATGCAACAAGCTCAGGGCTTCATTGATCCCCATTTTCCTCATCATGTGTGTCGACTTCGCCATTCTCTTTATGGTCTTAAACAGGCACCTTGAGCATGGAATTATCGTCTCAGCCAATTTCTTCAACAAATTGGTTTTTCAATCTCTAAAGCCAATACATCCTTATTTACCCTCCACACTAATTCCTATAGTGTTTTTCTATTAGTTTATGTGGATGATATCATACTTACCGGTAGTCCCCATGCTCCTCTTTCTCATATTCTCCAACAATTGCAAAAAGAATTTGATATTAAAGATCATGGTGATCTCCATTATTTTCTTGGGATAGAAACCTTATCCACTCCTACTGGCCTTCTCCTACATCAAGCCAAATTTGCACATGAAATCATTACTCGTGCCAACATGGGTGCTGCTCGTGGGGTCTCTACTCCATGTACAACTGGTCAACCTCCATCAATTCACGATGGAGAACTTCTTCTAGATCCTACCCATTATCGCAGTATTGTTGGAGCTCTTCAATACCTCACCCTTACACGACCTGACATCGCTTATGCCGTCAATACTGTATGCCAATACATGCATGCTCTTACCTCCACTCACTGGACTTTTGTCAAATGCATTTTAAGATTTCTTGCAGACTCTCCTCGCTATGGCATCAACATCACAAAGTCCACAACTCATCAGCTCCATGCATACTCTAACGCCGGTTGGGCTGGGGATAGTGATGATCGACGCTCCACTGGCGGTTTTTGCATCTTCCTTGGCTCCAACCTCATATCTTGGAGCTCCCGCAAACAAAAGACTGTTGCCCGATCAAGTACTGAAGCTGAATTCAAATCCCTGGCAGACACCACTGCTGAGCTCATCTGGATTAAAGCTCTCCTTCGAGATCTCAAGCATCCGCTGTCCGTATCTCCTACACTCTGGTACGATAATCTTTCCGCACTATACCTCTCCACCAATCCTGTCTTCCATGCTCGCACCAAACATGTGGAAATTGATTTCCACTTCATTCGGGAACGCATTCAACACAAACAACTCCACATCCAGTTCATCTCCTCGGTCGATCAAACAGCAGACATCTTCACCAAAGGTCTCTCCTCCACACGATTTTCTCTTCTTCAAAACAAGCTTACAGTTCGTCCCAACCCTTCAGCTTGCGGGGGGGTGTTAAGTGATCAAAAATAGGCGGTCCATGTCCACCTTGCCACATCAGCTCCACGTGGTGCCTCGTCAACAATCATACACCACGTGGCACCGCAATGCCACGTCAGCCCTGCGCATCGCAAACACAACGCGCAGCCTTAGTCCCCGAAGAAGTCTCTACCTACCGCTTCACCTACCATACGTACCTGGTCGGAAACACGTCGTCGGAAATCCTTCCATAATCGGCCAGCTTCCAGAGCCTTCGATAATCTACATCGTCAAGGAAAGAATCGGCATCCTCAATCAAGGTATTCGGTATCAATCCCAAATACATTCCAAAACCTCGCCGATCTCACCTCTATTTCATAGATGATCCAATCTTGTGATTAATCTTGATTTGTTCAATGATTTATGTTTCCTTTCTTGTATACATTGTAAAGGTCTATAAATTAGACTTAAATCTTTGTAAATGATCATCAAATTAGAGAATTCCCTTTTGCTCATTGTTCTAGGGTTCTTCGTGTTCTTGAGAAGGTTCTTCGTGTTCTTGAGTGTTAAAGGACTCCACGCCACCTGTCCGTGCCACGTCAACCGGAGCTGCCACGTCACTAGTCGCGCCACGTCAGCCTTAGACTCTCAAGACCCGGACGCCCGACTGGATCACTCGACCCGCGCCGCGACCCGCTTCCCTGCGATCGCGTTCGTCATTCGTCCAAAATCTTCTCCGTCGCCATCTGCGATTTCTTTCCAGATTTACCAGATTTGATTTGTATCTAATTGTAAATGTCTTTCGATTTTGTAAATGATGCAAAGCATCGTATATATTGTAATTGTTTTGTGAATAAAGTTTTTATCGGGAAATTTCACAAAATCACATACCTAGGGTTCTTCCTCTGTCGCCGGAATTTAATCAATTCCGGTCATCTTCTCCGTTGTGTCCTTTCTTTCATGGTATCACGAGCCCACGGCTAACCCCACCTTCCGATCCAATCGACCATGTCTTCTCTCGAATCTCCCCAGCCTATCGAACCCTCCACCCCCAATTCCTCCTCTGAAATCCCGACCATGCCGGTGACCACAAACCCCTCTTCGCAGCCCGCCGCCCCTTCCCCCTCCTTCCAGGAGCGCTTTGATGGCTCTAATTTCGTCATCTGGCGCACCCGCCTCCTCCCTTTTTTGATTTCCCACCGCCTCCTTCCGATTCTCGAAGGAACTGAGGCCGCTCCTCCCCGTACCCTTCACTCCCCGACCGGATCTGAGAGCCCGAATCCCGCCTACGCCGAGTGGCTTACTCGTGACCAGACAGCGTTGAGCTGGATTCTCGCGACTTCGACGAACTCCATCATCACCCAGCTCTCAGATCTCCGTTCTTCTGCAGCAGCGTGGGCCTTTCTCACCAAATCCTACGCCGCCCAATCGTCCGCCCGTGCCAATGCCCTCCGCCTTCAACTCCATACCATCACCAAGGGCTCCCGTTCCGTCACCGAGTTCTTCCATGACCTTAAAGCCCTCCTCGATCAACTCGGTGCCATCGGTGTCAAAATCGACGACACGGAGTACACCGGCCAACTCTTCCGCGGCCTGGGTGACGACTTCGACACCCTCGCGACCTCCGTCTCCGTCCAGAACGAGACCAATCCCCTCACTCGTGAGGCGATTCATGGTCTGATTCTGGCTCAGGAGGGCCGTTTACGCGGTCGCGGGGTTGCCGCCGTCACTCCGGCGGCCTTCGCTGGCTATCCGGGCGCCTTCCACGGCCAACCCCCTCCCGACCCGTTTGTCGCTAACCCTAAGCCCGACCCGGCCTACTCACCCGCTCACCCGACTTACCCGCACCCCAACTCGTCCACCCGAACCGGCTTGCTTCCTACTCCCCCCACCCAGGCCTGGTCCACTCGCGGGAATAATCGGGGCCGACGTCGCTCTGGGCCGTTCTGCGGGTTGTGCAAACGGGCCGGGCACCACGCCAACAGCTGCCTGGAGCGATTCAACTCGCAGTTCAACCCGCCCCGTTATTCATCCACCCCGGCCCACTCCTCCCCGCGTGCCCATCTTACCTACCCTGGACCGCCCCACACTGGATCCCCGACTCCGCTGCCTCCCCACTATACGTACCATACCCCCTTCCCCACCGAATCATCGCCTCCTCTACCGCCCCACTATAATTACCCTGTACCCTATCCCACCGAATCCTACCCCTCACCGCATGCCCACTATACTTATCATGCACCCTACCCCACTGAATCCCACCCTACCCCGCATGCCCACTATAGCTACCATGCACCCTCCCACACCCAATCTTTTCCCTCAGCTCATTTTTCCTCTCTTCCCCCTCCAGTCTCTCACTATGGCCCTCCCAATCCTCCGCCCTTGACCTTGCCTCTTGGCTTCCTGATTCTGGGGCCTCTCATCATGTCACTGATTCCACCGCCGATCTCTCTCACGTGACACCCTACACTGGCTCTCAACAACTCACCGTGGGTGACGGGGTCTCCCTTCCCATCACCCACACAGGTACTCTCTGCACTCCCTCTTTTACTTTATCCCATGTCCTTGTTGTTCCCTCCATTACCAAAAATCTACTCTCTGTCTCTCAATTTACGTCCGATAATTCCTGTTATTTTCTCTTTTCCTCTACTCATTTTTGGGCTGTCTCTTATCTCACTGGTCAGGTCCTACTCCACGAATCCTTGATCGTGGTCTCTATCGTCTAACCCCCCCAGGTGCCCCATCCTTTCCTCATGCCTATGTCGTTGCCAACCCCAGCACTCTCCTTTTGTGGCATCGTCGTCTCGGGCATCCATCTTCTCCTGTTCTTCTCCAGTTTTTGAAGTCCTCTGCAATAAAGTACACCACCCCTCCCTCCCCTCCTTGTACGGCATGTGCCCTTAGTAAGAGCCACCGCCAACCCCACCCTCCTTCACCATCTAGGTCGTCGTTTCCGTTACAGTTGGTCCATTTTGATGTATGGGGCCTGTCCCCTATTTACTCCTTTAGTGGTGATAAATATTATGTGTGTTTCGTTGATGATTTCTCCCGATTCACTTGGCTATACACTTTCTCTTCTCGTTCTCAATTTCTCCATATTTTTACTGCCTTTCACACGTTTGTTGAAAATCAACTACGGTGCCGCCTTCAAGCCATTCAATGTGATGGGGCTCCCGAGTTTCTCTCCTCCGCGCTCCAGACGTACCTCCAGCAACATGGCATTCACCAACGCCTCTCCTGCCCCTACTCTCCGTTTCAGAATGGCACCATTGAGCGCAAGCATTGTCACATTGTTGAGATGGGTCTTGCTCTCCTCACTCAAGCCTCTGTTCCGTCGCACTTTTGGGATTTTGCGTTTGAGACTGCAGTGTTTCTCATCAATTGCATCCCGACCCCGCTTCTGGACCACCGCTCTCCATGGTAGGTACTCTTTTCCCAGCCCCCTGATTGCTCACACCTTCGAGTCTTTGACTGTGTAGTTTTCCCCTACCTTCGTCCCTATGCTCCCCATAAACTGGGGCCTCGCTCCCAGGCCTGTGTCTTTTTGGGCTACCCGCCTGGCTTCCGAGGCTACCGTTGCTACAACCCTCAGATGCATCGCATCTTCATTGTTGCCGATGCTATCTTTCATGAGGATGTCTACCCTTACCACCGTCCCTCATCCTCTACCCCCTCTCCCACCCCCTCCCCTCTCCCCACATTGGTTCCTATCCCCATACCTCTCCCAGAGATTGCCTCTCCCTCGACCCCTCCTCCCACAGATCCCCCAGATTCCCTTGCTTCCCCCTCCTCTACACCACCTTCCCCACCTTCCCCACCCCCTCCTCCACCCGCTCCTCGCCCTGTCACCCGTCTTCAGGATGGCACCATTACCCGTCACACCCTCACTCGTCACCAGACCTATGCCCTCACTGCCTCTGCTCACCCTTATCCAGAACCCACCTGCTTCACTTAGGCTGTTCGTGATCCTCACTGGCGGGAGGCCATGGCTGCGGAGTACACTGCCCTCATCCGCAATGGAACGTGGGTCCTCGTTCCTCCTCCTCCCGATGCTCGTCCCATTGGCTGCAAATGGATCTTCAAAGTCAAGCTTCGCTCTGATGGGTCTCTTGAACGCTACAAGGCTCGCCTCATGGCGAAAGGTTTTCACCAGCAAGAAGGCATTGATTTCACTGAAACCTTCAGTCCAGTTGCCAAGCCAGTCACTGTTCGCACCGTCCTCTCCTTGGCATATTCTCGTGGGTGGACCATCCGCCAGCTCGATGTCTCCAACGCATTTCTTCATGTCCATCTCAATGAAGTCGTCTACATGGAGCAACCACCCGGCTTTATGGACTCTTCCTGTCCAACTCATGTCTGCCGTCTCCACCGCTCCCTCTATAAACTCAAGCAAGCACCCCATGCTTGGTACCAGCGGTTGAGCTCGTTTCTCCTCTCCATTGGTTTTCTCATCTCCGCTGTTGACACCTCCCTGTTCACCCGCCATACACAACAGTATAGCATCATCCTCCTTGTCTATGTTAATGATATTATTTTGACCGGGTCCCCCCAGGCCCCCATTGCTGCTCTTCTACAGATACTTCAGTAGGAATTTTCTCTTAAAGACTTGGGTCCCATTCACTACTTTCTTGGGGTTGAGGTGCAACCGACTGTGGATGGTCTTCTTCTTCACCAGGCGAAATTCACTCATGACATCCTCGCTCGTGCCAAGATGACCGATGCCAAGGCTGTGTCCACCCCGTGCACTACTGACGATCCCCTCTCCCTGTGGAGTGGCGACCCCCTCCCTGATCCTGCTCTTTACCGCAGCATTGTTGGTGCCTTGCAGTATCTCACTCTCACTCGTCCTGACATTGCCTATGCTGTTAACACGGCATGCCAGTTTCTTCACCGCCCCACCACCGAACATTGGCAAGCTGTTAAGCGCATCCTGCGTTACTTGGCTGATACTCCTCGCCTTGGTCTTCGCCTCACTAGAAGCACCTCCACGTCTCTTCATGCCTTCTCTGATGCAGGTTGGGCCGGTGACCGTGACGATCGTCACTCTGTTGGTGGCTTTTGCATTTTCTTAGGCACCAATCTTATCTCATGGAGCTCCCGCAAACAACGCACTGTTGCCCGCTCTAGCACTGAGGCTGAGTACAAGTCCCTTGCCGACACCACTACTGAACTCATGTGGATTGAGTATCTCCTCAGAGATCTTCGTGCCCTGCCTCCTCACCCCCCCACCTTGTGGTGTGACAACCTCTCTGCCCTCTACTTGACTGCCAACCCCATGTTTCATGCTCGCACCAAACACATTGAGATTGACTTCCACTTTGTTCGTGAACGCCTCGCCCGTGGTCAGCTCTACTTGCAGTTCATTTCCTCCGTGGATCAACCTGCTGACATCTTCACCAAAGGTCTTTCCTTTGCTCGGTTTCGTCTTCTCCGTTCCAAGCTAACGGTGCAATCTGCCCCATCAGCTTGCGGGGGGATGTTAAAGGACTCCACGCCACCTGTCCATGCCACGTCAACCGGAGCTGCCACGTCACCAGTCGCGCCACGTCAGCCCTAGACTCTCAAGACCCGGACGCCCGACTGGATCACTCGACCCGCGCCGCGACCCGTTTCCCTGCGATTGCATTCGTCGTTCGTCCGAAATCTTCTCCATCGCCATCTGCGATTTCTTTCCAGATTTACCAGATTTGATTTGTATCCAATTGTAAATGTCTTTCGATTCTGTAAATGATGCAAAGCATCGTATATATTGTAATTGTTTTGTGAATAAAGTTTTTATCGGGAAATTTCACGAAATCACATACCTAGGGTTCTTCCTCTGTTGCCGGAATTTAATCAATTCCAGTCATCTTCTCTGTTGTGTCCTTTCTTTCATTGAGAAATATTCAATTTCTCAAGAATAATCTGTTTTAACTTGATCCAAGCCACCACCATGGATTTATGAACCTTTCTGCTGCATTGGCCTACAAAAACATGAAAAGCATTTTATCGTAATAACGGCAAAATGACCAATCTTTGGAACACCGAGTCCAGTTTACTAAACAAGGACCAAATAATCCAACTCGGATTCAATTTAATGCCCAAAAAGTTCCAAAGCACCTGTTGCTAAAAAGCATCAGCCGACACAACAAAACAAGCAGATGGTGTATGTGAAATTTTTTTGAAATTATTAATGATACTTTTCCAAAAGCTGTTGACTACCGGACCTTTCCAATTCATAAAATGCCGACAAAGATCACCATCGAGAAAATATTAAGTGCCTAAGTGAAGCAAACGCAAATGAATAAAATAAATAAATAAATAAAAGATGCCAAAAAAAGTAGAATATGTGAGAATGCCCTTCATCATGATTTGACAACTCTTCTCTATTCTCTGTCCATATTACTCATACCAGGAAAAGAATAAGAACAAAATAGGTTACTAGATTATTTTATGCCTAAGCTAATCCTATTAGAAGTGGATTCCAGAACACTGTTCTTAACCGCATAAGGATAGGAAGATAGAAGTAGCATTCACCATTTTAGAGAAAAAAATATTAAATAAACTCAATTGCATCCTGGCTTCTTTGTTGAACGTCGATTAACTACAATAATCATGAATTAGTTGCAAAGAGCATTTGTAGACTCATTAGTAATTAAAGAAAAGTTAGAACCTGAGACGTAACTAATATATAAAAAAAATATTGAGCAAAATATACTATTTTCATTTAAGGTTTTGTTTATCTAACTTAGTTTATTTTTAATAAGAGATTTATGTTCGTGACTTCTATTTCTTTTCATTTTGTCATTGAGAAGCAAACTATTCCAAAGAAAATCTCATTAGATGTTAAAGATATCAGTCTAAGAAAGCTATTCTTGCTAAAAACATTTATAGATTTTTTGGTAAATATCAGATTGTTAGGGACCAGGTTATCGGAATTGCCAATACTTTTTTATTGCAATAACTGATGTAGCATTTGCCTGGCACGAACTAGTAATGATTCAGCCGAAACGTTACCTATAACAATAAAAGAGAAGTCTGTCATATACGAAAAATTAAAACCTACAAAGTAATTTCATAACGCCAAAAACAGAATCAAGCAGTAAATGTTATTTTCATTTTGAGTTTTTTATTTCTCGAACTTCAACTCTATTATTTTGGTATTTATCTTTTCCCACTTTCATTCCTTTTTATTTTATTACAGACATGGGAACTAGGCCAAAGAAAGTCTTACTCGATGTTTAACGCATTACTCAAAGACTGCTTGTCTTGCTGAAACATTTAGTAGCTTCTGGTAAATATGAGATTGTCAGGAGCTACGCTCTCTGAATTATTAGTCTAGTATTGATATACCCAACCGTGGCTAACTCTTTCATAGAAATAAAGGGTGGTAATTATGCAGTGGTAATTCTATTTGCATAAAATTTTGTTAGATACTTCATACCAGTCAATTTCTTTGGGATTTTCCCAAATCCCAACCAATTTAATGTATCAAATGTTGAAGAGACAACCACTTTAGTAATAATGGAACCTTTTAATGGTTTTCTGGTCCCAACCAAAAAAGAAAAGAAAAGAAAAAGAAAAGAAAAGAAAAGAAACAGACTAAGATGACATAGTACCTGAAGCCTCTACAATCCCTCCAAGCTTTGAAATCCCGTGAACTTTGAGTCTTAAGCGGGCAGTAAGGTACAGGCTCCCAAGTCTTGAGTTGGCAAGAAGCTCTAGACTCATGAGTCCTAAGGAGCCTGAAAGGTTTAGACTCTTGAGTCTTTTGCAGCCGAAAAGGTTTAGACTCTCTAAGTCTTGAGCAATCAGAAAGGTTTAGACTCTCGAGTCTTGAGCAGCCAGAAAGGTTTAGAATCTCGAGTCTTGAGCAGCCAGAAATGTTTAGAATCCCGAGTCTTGAACAACTAGAAAGGAATAGGATCTTGAGTTTAGAGGAGCTGAAAGATCTAAAATCTTAAGTCTTGTGCAGGAATAAAGGTCAGCAATACAAGTCTAGAAAACTCAATCATTATTGCTAAAATCAAGAAGGATGTGAGAGGGAAGATTTCATCTACCAGAGGAGTCAAGCTTACAAATTGTAATAAATTTTTACAAGAGCTTTGGAATTTGCCAAGTGCAATATTTGAGCTTAGATGATGATATCTTGTAATCGAACAATCTTGTAAATTTTTTTACGGATGATATATAATTTGACCTTTCACCAAAAAAAAAAAGAAAGGTACGAGCTCTGGAGTCTCGAGCACGAAGAAAGGTTCAAACTTTTGAGTTTTGAGCAGGCAGAAAAGCATAAGCTCATGAGTCTTGGGCAGGTAGAAATGTCGAGACTCTCAAGTCTTGAGGAGGCAAAAAGGTCTAGACTCGCGAGTCTTGAGCCTTGAGCAGCAAGACAGTCACTCATGAGACTTGAGCAGCTGGAAAGGTCGGGAAAACATGAAGCCTCTTTCAAGCAACCCTAGTTGATGAGTGATATTTGACAGAAGAGAACTTCCCTCATTCCATCTTTTGTTCCAAACTAGCTTTCTTGTTTTTGTGAAGGATGCTTGTTTCTTCCTATTCCTCCTTGCCCACCCTCCATCTTCAGCTAATTGTTGTACATGTTGGGGTTGTTAACTGTTAGCAGAATCCGTATTTTACAAATATATTTCGCGGCTCTGATCACATCCAGAAGAAAACAGGACACTCACCAGCCATTCAGGACAAGTTCTGCCCATATCCATGATTACATAACATGTGTTTACAGAACTTTCTAGTTCTCCTGTTAGTAAATCTGTACTATGATTGTAATATGTGGGTTTCCCGCTCATTGGATTTAACCATTTTATGAATAGTTATTCCTTTCAAACACTGGAAGCTTGGAACACCAAGGACCAATATAGGTCGCTCTGTTACGTGCGCCTTTTGGCCATTTGGGCCATGCAGTGGGCACTAACAAGACCAAATATTTCTGAGCCAGAGACCAAACAAGAAGTGACGGAAGATTCTCTACTCATTCAACATTCTGGATTTTCTAAAGTTTCTTGCCTTCTAAAGTTACCTGAAAAGGGAAACTCCAGAAGTCTTTTACAGACCGTATATGAGTACAGTAGGAAGAGAGTTGGGATGTAACTCAAAGTTTCTACAACTATATCGAGCCCCACAAGTTATTTTATTTGATTATTCTGTACAGTATAATATATCATAACCAAGTGTTTGTGTAGTGGAAAACATAGCTATTTGATACATTTGTATAAATGCATGAAAATGGTTTCCATTGATTCTCAAGAAAAAAGCTATGAATTGACAAGGAGAATTGTCGCCGTTGATTAGGCATTGCTAACCATGGCTAAATGATAATTTGATTAGTTTTTGAATTCAACACTTCTTCATGTCATATCTCCATTTGGTGTTTGTTTCTTAGAATGCCTCCTTTATTCGTCTTGTATTTGTTGACAAGCCAAATTCAATAGTAAGTAGGTGCTATTTGGAATCTTTTAGTTTTAGGTTAGATTGCTTAAGTGGGCGCATGAGGTGAAAAAGAAAAAAAGAAAAAAGAAAAAAAAGAGTCTCCATTTAGAGTCAATTTATGAGAAAATAAGGTTCGAGGATCCATTGTTAGAAAATACAGGTCATGAACTTGGCTTCAATCATCTTTCATGGGAAAATGTGTTCACCCAAATTTATGTTTTTCTAGTTATAGAAAAAGATGGAAGAGAGAAGAAAGCAAGCTTTGCCACTATCAAGCTAAAGATCCAAAGAGGAGGAAAAGGCAAGCGAAGTGCACCAAAATATAAGTTGCAACAGGGTTTTGCATCATATACCATGTGGGATGCATTGTTAGGATGTCTGTCTTTATGGAAATAGACTAAGTAGTGATCCCTTTTTGGACTCATGGATGGAGTTAGATTGTTCACGTAGCCCGTAATAACCTTAAGGTTTGTTAATTTCTTGAACTTTGAATGCAGTATGTTAAGAGGGTTACTTAAGTGCTTGGCTATTAACATTCTAAATGGGCGTATGTCAATCCTAGTCTTGGTTGTTCTGACGTTCAGGTGGTCATTGAGGTGAAAACCTACAAAGAGATTGGAGGCAATTTCTTTTCTTGTGAAGCATTTCTAAATGATTATCTGTGATAAGCATGGAATGTCTTAAGCTTGTTTAAGGTTGATGTCGTCAATGTAGCTAACCATATAAAACCTTTCCCAGAACATATTGTAGTATCGCTATAGGCCTTACATATTTTATGCGTTTTTGCGGTTATGAATGAAGTAAATTTGTACTTTTAGAGAAGGGTGTCTGGTAGTTTAAAGGACTAGCTTTGTGGCCTTTCCTAAATTGTGGGTCAAAAGACTATTCGTCTTTCTATTTAGGAACACTATTGAGGTTAGTAGATCATGGTTCGCATAAAAACAAGAGCTCCACAAGCTTAGGAGCATCAATGGTTTTTCTTCCCATAATTGTCTTTATATAAATTGAATCCCCACTTCGATCTGATTTCATTTTTTTCCCACAAAAAAGAAGAAAAAAAAAACAACAATTACGCATTTGCAAAAGAAACAGAGGGTGTCTCTTTTACTGTTAGGGCGGTTTTCCGACTGCAGGGAAGCCCCTCTATGTATAAGTTTGGCTAGACAAAGATTATTCTCTTCTTCAATTGTTCTTGCTGAAATCATAGAAATGGTACCTTTTTTTTTTATGTCAATGTCACTATTTGCATAGAGTTCTAACCTGGGTATCATGAGAAAAGCTTGATCAGCCTGTCTTCTTTCCCACCTGTGGGTCTTCTCATCCACAATTTTCTTTTCATTTTTGAGGTTAATTCAAAGTTTGGGATCCTTTTTTATCTCCATATACACTTTGACGGTCTAGGAGTTTCATAGCTATTAATAGAACAGGTTTTCTACGATGGAGAGAACAAAAAAGATGGCTAAAGATTGCCAATGCGCCTCTCTTCGTCCCGATGAATGGGTGAAGGGCAAGTTGGTGGGATCAAGTTTTTTTGGCACTGTATACTTGGCCATGAGCAAGGCCACAGGAAGACTATTTGTTGTGAAGTCGGTGAAGTCTGATGATAGATTTGAGGCCTTAGAGAATGAGGCTAATTTCCTCAACTAAACACCAAATCTAAAAACAGCATGAGAGAAAAGCCAAAGAACCACGACCCAAAAGAAAAAAAAAAAAAAAAAAAAAAAGAACAGTCAAGGGGAAAATGGAGTAAAAACCGCTTGAGGTGGCGAAATTAGCGATCAATGCCGCCATGGAAAGGTCCGCAAATGTTGCTGGCGTCGGCAGTGCTAAAGACCTAAGGGCTGCTGGAGAAGAAGGAAGGCGTGAGAAGGAATTTTGTTCAGCAGGAGAAGTAAAATGGGCAGCTGGAGAAGAAGGAAGACGTCGGGACGCATTTAAAATGTAGAAAAAAAATGAAGTAATTTGCTCATAAAATTAAGATTGAATAGAAGATAAAAGGTGTAGCACAAGTCCCTGTTACGGCTTCTTCTTTTTTTTTTTTGTTAAAAAACCTTATAAAAAAATAATAGAAAAAGTGGATGCACGTACATGAAATTTCTATTCAGGGAACCGATTTCTTTGTCTTTTACTTTATTATTATTATTAACTAATTTTAATGCGCTTGTTGAGTTGATGGTGAAATCTTTTGTCATTTAGAAAGAAAGAAGATACTCCACTGAGGCTTAATACACTTCTCATGAGTAACAAATAAAACCATTAACTGTATGATTGAATATCCATCAAGTATTAGAAAACAAAGACAGGTGAAAACACTAAAAAATACACCAAAAAAAAATCATCTTGACGTGATTTGAATTAAAAAATAACCACAAATGTCCTTGAGAAATCTCCTCCTCTTTTTTGCATTAATTACCAAACCATCACTGCATAAAGCATCAGAAATTCATCGCTGGTAGAAATTCATCAGAAAACATCGGAGAGGCTCAGTAAACAGCTTTTTAATCATCCAGTGGATTTGCGCCACGCCCATCTCTAAGGCAGTTGATGACAAGTCAAAAAGGTGCACGCATGCATACATTGCTCCTGTATCAACCTGACAGAGCCATGTGATGGTACGGACACCTTATGGGGAATGGTTTGAACCCTCGTCGTGAGACTTAATGCATGGATCGAATAAATGTTAAAGACAGGAAGGCCCGTTCTATACAGAGCAGAAAAAGGCAAACAATAAAGTGCATTAAAGAGGAAAAGACAAATCAGTGATATTGAGGTTTTCCATAATGCCAGTGATATTGAGGTTTTCCATAATGCCCTCTTTTCTTTCATCTTCGTAATCTCCGATATTCACCCGGTCTGAGAATGGATCCTGTGAGTGAGCGGTGGTACCGGGGATAAAGTGAACTGTACAGTTGTTAGCTTTTGGTGGATTTTTTATTATCTGTTTTAGTGAATGGAAATAGAGAAAAATTACCACGGTTAAGCAGTGAATAATGGAACTTGTTAGCCAATTCAGTTGTGTAAGAGGATGTTTGTTCGTTGTTCGCGGGACATTGTTACGATCATCCAGTGTGAAGTCCTCCCACGGATAACTGAACGCCTTCTTTTTACTGTACCCAATCCTGCTATGGGTATAATAGACTGTCCTTTGCCCCGCTTCAGTATAACAGACTTTTGCGTTGTGTGATCCACGCCTGCGGCGTGCTGCCCCTCGGCCAAGGACCCACAAGCTCCACGTGGCGCATCTCTGTAACAATGCTTTTTTTTTTTTTTTTTTTTTTTTTTTTTGGTTTTTAATGTAAGTTGCATTAATAGAAATTAATATACAAAGGCACAGGGGCATACCCCAGTATTACAACAATTTTCAAAAGTAAACTAAGAGTAAGAGAAAATAGAGGTTGGGAGCCTCCAGAGCTCACTCAAGCATATATTACCTTGTGAGGGTTTGATATTGTAAAGCAGAGAAGCTCTTCCTCGCACAATTTTTCTTACTTTAGCCAACAAGATTGGAAAGTCAACTAATTTATTTTGAAATCTTCTACTATTTCTTTCTGCCCAAATGACATAAATACAAGCTAGAAAAGATATTTTAAGAAGTTTTGCAGCCAGATCTTTACCTTTAGATGCTTTAATCATCCAATTTAATTCTTCATTCCATCCTCTGATGTGACGTCGAATTCCATTTTGAGCAAGGATATTTCTCCAAATCAACATTGTGTAAGGGCATTCAAAAAAGAGATGACTCCTGTTTTCTACTTGAGCCTGACAAAAATCACAGTATTGGTTAATTGTAGGAAGCCATTGTATCATTCTCTCTGCTGTAGAAAGTCGATCGTGGCAGACTAGCCATCCAATAAAGTTATGCCTGCAAATTCCACCAGTCCAAATTAAATCATACCAATCTACTTTTTCATTTACAGGTTGTAGGTCTTGATAAGTAGTTTTGCAGCAGTAGGCAGGGTTGGAGAGAATTGAGATGAGCATGGGCCTTAACTTGAGAAGACCTCTCCAACTCCAAACCATTGAGCCTTTGATTTGAATCTGCATTACTGAATTTCTTTTACATTTAGTACTATGTATCCACTTACTCCATAATGATCCATCTGGATGATTTATGAGAGTCCAAAGCATACGTCCTAAAAGGACTTTATTCCAAAGTTTAAGGTTCGGCAATCCCAATCCCCCTTCCTTCTTTGGTGAGCACACTATTTGCCAAGCAATTTTGTGAGAACGTTGTATATCTGTACTTCCTGCCCATAAAAAATTCCTAATCTTTTTCTCTATTTCATATATTGTTTGCTTTGGCAGTAAGAAAACTTGCATCCAGAATGTACATGTAGAAATTAGAACTGATTTAGATAACTGCAATCTTCCAGCAAAGCTTAGATGCTTCACTCCCCAACCTTCTACTCTGCTAAATATTTTCTCTGTCAAACCTTTGCAATCAGCATGAGTAAGCCTTTTTGTAATCAACGGAACTCCAAGGTATCGAATAGGGAGTGCACCCATGGGGAAAGGTGTGTGATCTAATATGAAAAGTTGCTCTTGTTCTGATAGTCCTGAGAAGAATATTTGACATTTACTTGGATTGTAATGAAGACCTGTAAGTTCACCAAACTCCTCCAAAGCTTCTATAAGACAAAGCACTGAATTTATATCTCCATGAGAAAAAAGAAATAGATCATCAGCAAAGCACAAATGGGTGATTTTCTCAGTTTTGCATCGCCAATGGAACTTAAAAGCTGTTGTGGAGGTTCTTGCAATGATAATTCTGTTTAGTATTTCCATAACCAGGACAAATAGATAAGGGGATAATGGGTCACCTTGTCTCAATCCATTGGTACCTTCAAAGTAACCTGCATGCTCTCCATTGAAATTTACTGAGAACCTTGTTGTAGAAATGCATTCTCCTATCAAATCAACTACATGTTGAGGGGTATTAATAGCTTCCAGAACCCCTAATATAGCTTCCCACTTAACCATATCATATGCTTTCATAAGATCAATTTTTATGGCCACACGCTTACCTTTATCATCTTTATGATAATTGTGAAGTAATTCCTGACATAGCATAATATTCTCAAAAATCTGGCGACCTTTAATGAATGCAGTTTGGTTTTGGCTTACTACTGATGGGATAATCATACTCAGCTTCCCAACTAACATCTTGGATATAATCTTGTAGAGAACATTGCAACATGCTATTGGTCTATAATCTTTATTGCCACAGGGATTAGGAACCTTTGGAACTAAGGATAACAATGTAGAGTTGATAACCTTCAACATCTTCCTAGATGAGAAGAACTCTAGTATAGCATCTTTTATGTCTCTTCCAATGATAGGCCAAGCTTTCTTATAGAAGAAACTATTATACCCATCTGGTCCAGGAGCTTTAAAATCATGAATACCCCAAATAGCTTTAATAACATCTGAACGTTCAAATCTTATTGTACTAAAAAATGTATTTACATCATCACCAGGAAATAAAGATTTGTACCTTTCACGGTTGGTGAGGCTCCTTCTGGCATTCCCAAGAATAGACTTATAATATGCAATAATAGCAGTTTTCAAGTCCTCCTCTTCAGTGATAATTGATCCATCTTCTAGAACTAGTCTGCAGATTCTATTCTGTGCTCTCCTTTTCATCAACGATGCAAAGAAAATTTTGCTATTATTATCCCCTTCTTTTAACCATAAGTTTCTTGATTTCTGTTTGAGAAGGATTTCTTCATGTTTACTCATTGCAAGTAGCTTCTCTAGCTGTGACTTTTCCTCAGCACGAGTTTTAGGACAATAAGGATTAAGCTCTAATCTGTATTGCAATAGCTGTAAGTTTTCTCTAGCATTCTTTATCTTCTTATTCAAATCACCAAATTGTGCTGCATTCAGCTTCTTGAGAGGGATCTTCAAAGCTTTTAGTTTCTGTACCACCTGAAACATTTTTGAACCTACTATTTCACATTGCCATATTGATCCAACTGTATCCATGAAATCTGGGCAAGTAGTCCAGAAATTAAAGAATCTGAATGAAGAATTCTTCCTGTGTGCAGTGTTGCCAAATTTAACTAGACATGGAGAATGATCTGATACTCCAGGGAGCATAAATTCAATAGCAAAGTTTCCAAATTTGCGAATCCATTCCCCATTAGTAAGAGCTCTATCAATTTTACTAGCTCTAAGACTAGCTCCTGATCCTTTATTCGTCCATGTGAATAGTGGACCTGAATAAGGGGGTTCAATCAATGCCATATTCTCAATTATTTCATTCAATTCTGTCATTCCTTGTGTCCATCTTACATTAGGCCCAATACGCTCACTTGTATTCCTTATTTCATTGAAATCACCCATAATTAACCAAGGAGCATCAATCACATGAAGATTATGAAAGCTAGTAAGATTAGCCCATAAGTTCCTACGTTCAATCTCCAGATTATTTGCATAAATAGCAGACAAGAAGTATGGGTGCATACCCGATCTTTCAATATAGCAATGGATGACTTGCGATGAAGAATCTCTAACTGTAAGTTGAAAATCAGAAGCTTTCCAAAGGATCCAAATTCTACCAAGACTGCTAGACCTGTAGTTATGGACATAATTCCAATCTGCAAATCCTTCTTTCATAATTATATCAGCATTTCCTTCTTTAACTTTATGTTCAATCAAGATAATAATTTGGGGGCAATGGGACTTAACAAAATCAACAACCTCCTTTAATCTAGGGCTTTTGTTTAAGCCCCTAACATTCCATGATAGTACTTTCATTTATTGGACGATTATCCTTTTCCTCAATCCCCACATGCTCTATAATAGGATCAGTCATTATATCCTCTTCCAATAACGCAAATTTATTATGAGATATGACATTTTGTACCTTATCCTTTTTTCCCCCAGGTGTTCCAATTTTTTTGGTACTTGTAGTAGATTTAGTATTTGCAACTATATCCTTCCGTAAAACTTTGACATTCTCTATCCCACTTGTATTTGAATGATGCTCTTTATCAGTAGTCAAGAGCTGACTATCTAGAGAATTATCAATCTGAGGGTTTTGGGTTAAGGGAGCTACATTCTTTTTAGGTACCCAAACTTCTTTCTTCGTTGCAGCACATTCTTTGTGTCCAAAGCTATTACATACCTTGCATTTCTTAGGAATCCAACAATATTCAACATGTACTTCATAAGATTCATCTCCTCCCATATCAATATCAAACTCTTCAGGAAATTCACTATTGATATCCATCATAATACATACTTTAGCATATGATAACCGAAGTTTTTGTTCAGTAGCCTTATCCATGTATAAAGGTTTACCCAATACGCTACTCACATAGCTCATACCTTTATTAGTCCATAATACATGAGGTACATTATATAAACGCACCCAAATGGGAACGGCGGAGATTTTTGCCTTCTCCAATCTAATAAGGGGATGCCATTTTTGAATAAAAAGTGGCCTACCTGCAATATCCCATATTCCAACTTCCATAACCTCCTCCATTTTCTTCATATTCGAAAAACGAAAGAAAAAGAAACCTTCATTAGTAGCTAAGACTTCTGATAGGTTCTCTTTTCCCCACATCTTTTCTACAATACCCTTCACTAAGTAATATGAAATATTTTCAGTTAAAAAATATCCCACAAGACAATTTGCAAAGTGACTTTTCCCTTCCTCAATAGCTTCTGGTGGAGGTTTAACAATAAGTTTTTTCCCTTCCTTGGAAGGAGGATGATAATTTAATTTTGCTGTCTTCATAATATTATCCATTGCAATATGTTTCCAAGACAATCCAGAATTCCCAGTAATTGATTTGTCTCCCACACTTATATTTTCTATTTGGGATATTCTTTTACCATTTGCAATATCATCAACAGTATCAATGTCATCAACAATTTCAGTAGCTTGAGAGTTCACAGGTTTACCTGAAGATTCCAAGCTTGATTTGAAAAGGGATGCTGCAATTTCGGCTGCAATCTCAGAGTTTGAGGTGTTTGAGGCTTTAGAAACATTTGTCATTTTCCCACTTCGTGTACGTGCCATCAATTCAGATAAATTTTGCCTTCGATTAACAGAACGAGCTTCAGGTTCTACCAACTTTACCATGAACAGATTGTAGGAATACTAATTGGTGTTTGAGAGATTGACTCTGCATCCACCTTTTCCCAATTCAATCTTTTCAATGGTAAAGTTTGAGGATGCTACCCCTTCTCCTAATCCATCACACCACCAAAATCAATTCAGGGGAGTGCGGGGGGGGGGGGGGGGGGGGGGGAAGTTCTGTGGAGTGGGTTCGGGGTGAGGAAGGTTCTGGGAGGTGGGGGGCGCTGATCTGGGGGGGGCTGCTTTACGGGGAGGGGTGCTGCTCTGCGGGGGGGCGGGGAGGGGACTGATCTGCCGATCTGGGGGGGGCTGATCTGCGGCGATGGGCCGATCTGCGGGGCTGCTTTACGCGGGGGGGGGGGGGGGGGGGGCGCTGATCTGCGGGGGGGGGGGGGGGGGGCTGCTCTGCGGGGGCTGGGGGGGGCTGATCTGCGAGGGGGAGGGGGGGGGCTGATCTGCGGAGGCGGGGGGGGGGGGCTGGGGGGGGGCTGATCTGCGAGGGGGGAGGGGGGGTGCTCTGCTCTGCGGCGGGGGGGGGGGGGGGGGGGCTGCTCTGCGGGGGCGGGGGGGGGGGGCTGATCTGCGAGGGGGAGGGGGGGGGGGGGAGGGGGCTGCTCTGCGGGGGCTGGGGGGGGCTGATCTGCGAGGGGGAGGGGGGGGGCTGATCTGCGAGGGGGGGGGGGTGAAGCTCCCCTTTCAAATGTATATCCATCGGATAATCTTTTTGTCATTTAATTTTTGACGATCTGCTCAATTATTTCACATTTTACCAGACAGTTTATTTTAATAGGAAAGCGATTAATGAACACGGTCGGTTCACGTTCTAGTAGTCTGCAAAGACCGGCATAAAGTTTCGATTTATTAAAATAAATTAATACTTTGTCAAAGTTTCAAATAAATATTCAAACGGTAAATTGAAGTCGTAAATTTTGAAAGTTTTGTAAAACGGTAAAGTGAAAATAAATATTCACCCGATTGTCCATCAAACGAACATGACAGGATTCTACTTAAGGCAATTGTCAGATCCCGTGACGTCAGACTTTATGACAACTACTGTTAGTAAAGGCTGACAATGTTACCCGACTACAATATTATTATGAAAATAGATCTCACTTGTTCTTTCAGTGCATTTGGACTAACCAGGTTTGGAGAACTATTCTAGCTCAATAAGGAATTCATAAAGTCATCTATGATTGAGAATCTAAATTGCAATGGATGATTAAAGTAACTAAGGGAAAGGATCTAGCCACAAAGCTTCTCAAGCTCTCTTTCTTAGCTTGTCTTTATTGTATATGGTTAGAACGAAATCGTAGACGTTTTTAGAATAAGTCTATTAATATTCTAATGTTGTTAGCTAAAATCAGGAGAGTAGTCCGTGGAAGAGCTTCCTTATTTAGAAACATTAAACTCTCTCCAGCAAATGGTTTGTTGAGTCATAGTTGGAGAATTTCAAATTCTATCTTCTCCTAAATAAATCGTAATGCTGGGGTATGCTCCTAAGCTTATGTATTTCTTTATTCTTCGATGAATAAACTCACATATTCATAAAAAAAAGAAAAAAGGCTGACAATATTAATTAGTGAGTGCAAAATAGCTGTCACGTAATATGGCAGAGTAGAGTTTGAAAATTATTGTGTGTTGCTTTCTTATGAAAAAAGTACATACAACTTGTCCTTTTATAAGATAAGAACTTATCATAATAAAAAATATACAGAGGAAAAAAAAATCTCCTTATTATACACAAAAAATAATTTCCTAAAAACTTACATCGCACGAATATTAAACTATATCAAGAAAATATAATAAAAAAATGCACAAGTATCTCAAACCGCCACAAATACAGCCAACCAATAGTACACTGTAAAGAAATATGAGAACTCGGTCCGAAGAAAATGAGTTTCCTTTGAAAATGAGAACAAAATCCTTGATCTCTGTCGGAAGCCTACCGCTGAATGAGTTATTCGCTATGTTCAGCTTTTCCAATCTGAGAGATTTCCAATGGCCGCCGGGATTTCACCAGAGAAGGAGTTATTAGAAAGATCCACCAGTCAACCAAAATATTTTCGTTATTATCGGGGGAAATAGGCTGCGCATCTGATTGTGTTGAAGATCCAGAACCTGAAGCACGCTGTAACAAGTTTCCATGTCAGGGTTAACTACATACGTGAGTGCATTAAATCCAAGATGAAAGATCCGAAGCAATGTGATATGGTCAGAATCATGGCAGAGCATTGAGCCCGGAACTGGGCCTGAGAGATTGTTGTGCGAGAGCATCAGCACCTGAAGATTCGGCAGAGCCCCGAAAGCCGACGGGACCTCGCTGCTGAGAGAATTTCCATTCGCGCTAAGGTGCACGAGGGGAGCAGTTGGCAATAGCCGAGGGAACTATTCCTTCCAAGGGGTTGTGGTCCAGGGAGAGGTACCGGAGCTCTTGGAGCTCCCCGAAGCTCGCAGGAATCTGCCCTTTGAATTGACTGTACGTGTAAATTGAACTAGATAAATGCATAAGCAAAGGAGAAAACTAGATTACAAGAGATGGGAGAAGTAGTTCCCATGATGGTGAAGAATTGTTACATAGCTTCATATTTATATACAATTCAAAAATCTTGAGCAGCGTCCTGAGGAGCGTCTTGAGGAGCATGCTCATATCCGAACAGGCCCCTTTAAGCTGAAGGTCGATAAGTGTTTACAACATTCAGCTTGCGAAGGAGATGGAGATACTGATTTGCCCCAAGGGCGTTGGTCAAGATGTCGGCTGGCTGATCCTTAGTTCCTACATGTTTGGTCTTGATAAGTCCTTTCCGAATCTTTTCCCTAATGAAATGACAATCTACATCTATATGTTTGGTTCTCTGATGAACCATAGGGTTGGTTGCTAGCTCAATGGAAGCTTTGTTATCACAATACAAGGTGACAGGACGGGGAATCTCAATTCCCATGTCTCCAAGAAGCCCTAACAACCAAATAATCTCATAAGAGGTGAGTGCCATGGCTCGATACTCTGCCTCAGTGGAAGATAAAGAGACGACTGCTTGTTTCTTGCTCTTCCAAGAAATCAATGCATCCCCAAGCATGACACAAAAACTAGTAACTGATTTTCTACCAACTTTACACGTGGCATAATCTGAATCACAATAAGCTCGCATCTGATATCCCCCTGTGGAAAGGATGAATAGTCCTGTACCGGGACAACTTTTCAAGTATCTAATTACTCGAATTGCAGCTTCCTAATGAGATTTCTTCGAAGAGTGCATGAATTGAGCTAAGTTGTGTATTGCATATGAGATGTATGGTCTTGTGATGTTAAGATAGTTCAGTTTACCTATGAGTTGCTGATATTTCAAAGGATCTTCTAAAAGGGGATCATCATCACGAGGAATCGGCGCACCTTGATCATATTGTGGTGTTGTTAATGTAAGATTGGTGTCCATAGGATTGTCGACCGGTTTGGCCCCTCCAAGCCCAAGCTCATCAATCAATTCTAGGATATACTTGTGCCGATTCAACTGAAGACCCTGATCATGCTTTAGGACCTCAATCCCAAGGTAATACTTGAGATCTCCTAAGTCCTTAATGTGAAAAACTGAATGAAGATGCTCCTTAAACTCACGAATCCCGTCAAGGTCGCTGCCAGTGATGAGGATGTCATCAACATAAATGAGAAGAATTACTATAGAATTACCTCGTCGTCGCATGAAGAGGGATGTGTCATGTAGAGAATCCTGATATCCTGCTGCCAAAAGGGCGTCAGTGAACTTAGCATACCATTGCTAAGCAGCTTGTTTTAGGCCATATAAGGATTTCTTCAATTTGTAAACTTTCCCACTGTGCTCATTGGGATCCCCAGGTGGAAGCCGCATATATACGTCTTCATGGAGATCTCCCTGTAGAAATGCATTGGTAACATCCATCTGGTGGATGTCCCAATGATGTTGTGCTGCAAGTGAAAGAGCACATCTAATGGTGATATGCTTGACGACTGGGGCAAATATATCATGATAGTCTACACCTTCCTTCTGATTGTAGCCTTTGGCCACGAGGCAGGCTTTGTACCATTCTACAGTCCCTTCAGCCTAATACTTGATCTTATAGACCCACTTACATCCAATGGGCTTTCTCCCAGGTGGTAATTCCACGATGTCCCAAGTTTCATTTGCTTCCAATGCTTTGATTTCCTATTCCATGGCATCTTGCCATCTAGGATTACCAACGGCCTCATGGTGATAGAGAGGCTTAGTATCAGCGGAGATGGAGGCAATGAAGTGTTGGGTAGAAGGGGAAAGATGATCATAGGAAAGATAGGCAGATAGTAGATAGGTAGAAGATTCACGCTCAGTAAGGTGAATGGTAGGGCAAACATAATCAGTCGACCATAGTGGGGGTCGGGTTTCCCTAGTAGACCGTCGAGGTGCTTGTGGAGTTGAAAGGTAAGGTGGTTCATTTGTCGAGGAGGCAAGGTCATCGTCTGAGAAGACATCATAGGAGTTGGCAGATGGTGGTAATGGAATAGGTGTGTGAGTAGATGGTGGGGTTGGAGGGGAAGGTGAGGAGTCATGTATGGGATGTGATGGCTTAGGAAGGGGTTCTGGACGTGGTGGTGGTTCAGAAACCTCGAGATTATGCTCTGCCAAAGGACCTGACATGATAGATTGCGATTTGGGCCCTATTTGGGAGAAAGGAAAAATATCCTCATAAAATTTTACATCCCGACTTACAAGAAATTTTTGACTTTCGGCATTGTATAGCCGATAACCTTTTTGACCGTGAACATATCCCATAAAGATGCTAGGGATTGCTCATGGTGCAAACTTATCTTGGGGCCCCACAGTGGTAGCATGACACATGCAACCAAAAACTCTAAGATGTGAAAGCTTTGGTGATTTTCCAAATAATTTTTCAAAATGTGTAACTCCTTGCAAAACAGAAGATGGCATCCTATTAATGAGATAGATGGCAGTGAGGATGCATTCCCCCCAGAACTTACCATGCATGGAGCTCTGGAATTTTAAAGCTTGGGCAACATTGAGGATATGTCTATGTTTGCGTTCAACCACCCCGTTCTGTTGAGGGGTGTGAACACATGAACTCTCATGGATAATGCCTCGGGATGAAAAAAGTTGTTTTGTGTGAGAGTTAAAAAAGTCAGAGGTTCATCTACGATTGGGAATCTGAATTGCAATAGATGATTAAGTAACTAAGGAAAAGGATTTAGCCGCAAAGCTTCTCCAGCTTTCTTTCTTAGCTTGCCTTTATTGTATATGGTTAGAACGAAATTGTAGACGTTTTCAGAATAAGTCTATTGATATTCCAATGTTATTAGCTAAAATCAGGAGAGTAGTCCGTGGAAGAGCTTCTTTATTTAGAAACATTAAACTCTCTCAAGCTAATGTTTTGTTGAGTTATAGTTGGAGAATTCCAAATTCTATCTTCTCCTAGATGATTTGTAATGTTGGGGTAATGCCCCTAAGCTTATGTATTTCTTTATTCTTCGATGAATCAACTCACATATTCATAAAAAAAAAAAAAGTCAGAGGCATTATCAGATCTAATTCGTCTAACTTCAAGACTGAATTGGTTTTTTACCATGATTAGAAATTCTTATAATCGAGAAATGGTCTCACTCTTGACTTTCGTGAGAAATGTCCATGTTCCTCGTGAGAAGTCATCAACAAGTGTGAGAAAATATCGTGATCCATCGTGGTTGGGGAGATGATAAGGTCCCCAACATCAACATGGATCAAGTTAAAAATCCGTTGCGTTGTATGGTCACGCGTGGGAAAAGGATTTCTGGTTTGTTTTGCAATAGGACAAATCATACAAGGGTTAGACAAAATATTTTTACAAGATTTGAATTCATTTAAAAATTGAAATTTTGCTTGGGACATATGTCCAAGCCTACAATGTCTGGGAATTTGAAAAGTCACACGTTGACAATGTGTTTACAAAGATGGGCGAGGCCCAAAATGTAATGTGACATCATTTTTTTCTAGGACATACTACAAAGAAATAAAGCCCATTTCGCATTCTACCGAGTCCTTTGACTTCACTCGTCAAAAGGTCCTGAAATACACAAAAGTCGGCATAGAGGATGATGCGACAATTATTTTCATGACAAAGTTTAGATGTAGACAAAAGATTGAATTTGAAGTCTGGTGAGTATAAGACATTGTTCAATTTCAGTTGTTTAGATATGTTGGTGTGTCTAGTGTGGGTAATGAGGACACTATCACCATTAGGAAATTTAACTTTCCTAGATCTAGATGCACATGGAACAATGGAATCTAAGCATTTAATATTGGCAGTAATATGATCACTAGCACCAGAGTCAATAATCCAACATTTGGAAAGGAATGCACTCGTACCTGCTAGATGCGCTTGGGCATCGGAATCATCATGCAGGAATCGAATAAAACGCTGATAATCAGTCTTTGTGATGAAGACATGATTAGAATCCTTGGCTGCTAGATTAGCCTGAGCTTCTCCTTTGTAGTGCTTGTGTCCAGGCGGGAATTCGTTGAGTTTGTAGCATTCCTTGCGCTCATGACTATAAACTTTGCAATGTTCACATTGAGGGCCCGTCAGGCAGTAGCATTCCTTCTTCCGATGGCCCTTTTTTCCACAAAAATCACATTTTTCTTCTTGTTGCCCCCCTCGAAATGACCTGTCGTTTCGTCCAGTTTTGAATCCAAACGACATGTCGTTTTGAGTGGTCCTAAACGACCTATCATTTTGGCAAGCTGAAAACGATGTGTCGTTTGGTCTTGAAAGAAACGGCATGTCATGCGCCTCAAGCGGTCGTATGTTGGACCCCGTCCTCATAGGTCGATCCATCGTAAAAAAGTGTTGACTCGTGGGGGAACCTATCAAGTTACCAAACTATTTCGCTGCAACAAAACTGAAATCGTTGGTTGTCTTCCCTGCAGCCGTTCGGCGGTATTCGGCCTTACTGATAATCGAGTAGGTATGAATAACATCTGGTTAAGGCTGCATGAGTATAATTTGCTCTTTGATTGCCGAATAATCGTCATCAAGGCCATTTAAAAACTTATAGAAGTTCATCCGGTCTTCGTGAAGCTTCCACGGCCGGAATGTGGGCATCTCCGGCGTAAGTAGCTCCATAATTGAAGCATACTCATCCCAGAGATGTCAAAGCTGCCCGAAATAAGTGGCAACAGCTTCTCCCCCTTGCCGAATTCCCCAGATTTCCCGAATGAGGTCGTAAGCCCTAGACGGGTCGACCTGTGAGTAGCGGGTGTGGAGCTCGGACCACATTTTTGCCACTTCTTTGGTGTAGATAAGGCCGTCATGCAATTCCGCTAAGATGGAGTTCAGAATCCAGTCACGACGGAGGTCATTGCAGCGGTCCCAGAGAAGTCGGGTTGGGGAGTAGGGTGATGGTTTCGGGTAAGACCCATCGACAAAAACCAGCTTATTCTTGATTGAGAGGGAGATTCTCATGGTTTCGCTCCAGACAGCGTAATTTGAGCGTCCAGAGAGCTTCACTGTCATCAGAGCAACTGAATGGGTGTCTCCGATGTGAAAATAGAAAGGGTCTGATGGTGTGGGTTCGTTACTGACCCGAGTATGAGAATCGGACGAATTTTGTGGTGGTAGAGATGGTGTGCGAAGGGGGTTTTCCAAGGAAGTGTTTCCGGAAGTGAACCTGCTTCGTCTGCCACGATGGGGTGGCACATATGCCATTTTACCGGAGGAGTTGCTAGCGGTAAGGTCTACCATTAGGAAAAAAGAAAGGAAATGAGGTCGTTCGCATTTGAAGAGCGAAAAAAAATGACGTTTCTTGGAGGTAGAACATTTTTTGCGTTAGGGAGCAAAACAACGTTGAGCGAAAGCGTTTTCTGAGGTTTGTGAAGAAAAATATGAAAGAAACTCAGGATTTAGAACCTGGGCTCTTTGATACCATGTAAATTGAACTAGATAAATGCATAAGCGGAGGAGAAAACTAGATTACAAGAGATGGGAGAAGTAGTTCCCATAATGGTGAAGAATGGTTACATAGCTTCATATTTATATACAATTCAAAAATCTTGAGGAGCGTCCTGAGGAGCGTCTTGAGGAGTGTCTTGAGGAGCGTCTTGAGGAGCGTGCTCATATCCGAACAGTACGAGACGTTCAGAATCTAGAGGGTGGTCAGGTTCCCGATCTCCGGGGGGAGGTTGCCGGAGAGAGAGTTTGTTCTGCAGGAAAACATCGCGCAGAAGCGTGCTTGGCACAGGGAGTGAGGCGATGTCCCATTGAGAAGGTTGACTGGAGGCTCAGATTCCGTAACATACCAAGTTTGCCGAGTCGATCGCTAATTTGGCCACCAAGTTGAAGCCTAGGCAGGCTTAACTCGGTGACTATTATTTTCGCACGCAACTCCAAACCAGTCGCACGGAGTTGATGGCGTGGAGGAAGACTTTCTCTCAATGCTCTCATGTTCACTTTGTGATAGCACTAAAGCAAAGCCAACCCTGGTGAATTGAGAGAGAAGGAGGACTAGAAAAGCATAAGGTTTTAAAGTCTCAAATTGAAGGAAAAATTGCTAGGAAAATTGAAAGATTGAATGGTTGACACAAAAATTAGTCTTACTTGATTTCCATTTATAATAAAATTACAACTGCAAAGGATTTATAGAGTTGTCTTTGATTAGAACTTCTAACACTTGTGCATAAATCTTTATCAATTAACAAATTTTTTTTTATTTTTTTGTTTTTATTGCTAAAATCAAGAAGGATGTGAGAGGGAAGATTTCATCTACTAGGGGAGTCAAGCTTACAAATTGTAATAAATTTTTACAAGAGCTTTGGAATTTTTCAAGTGCAATATTTGAGCTTAGATGATGATATCTTGTAATCGAACAATCTTGTAAATTTTTTTACGGGTGATATATAATTTGACCTTTCACCAAAAAAAAAAAAAACAAAAACAAACCTATTTTTATCGTTCAGTTTGGCTTTTTGCGAATAGTTATCACTTGAACAGCTCTATCTCAAAGTCTTTTGACCTCATTGGCTAAGATAGTGGAGCTCTTATGTAGGAAAGAAGAACGAGGTTTCTCTTTGCCAAACCAGTTAAGCGTATATCTTGGTCTTGACAGCTTTCATGTGACAACAATCTCGTAACAAAATTGGTTGATGAACGCACTAGCAATCACAAGAAAAGAACATCTCCGAAGCCACTTACTCTATGGTCTGGTAATATGTCAACATTACGCCTTTGTTATGAACTTGGTCTTTCGTGTTCATACAAATCACATTAAGGTTGAGTATCACTTTATTTAAAAAACTTATAATTCATAGTCAATAATCATCCACTTTGTCTCCTCTATTGACCAATCTAAAAGGATTATCTTCAACATGGTTTTGTCTTAATTGGTTCAAGTTGATTGTTCATTTTGCCTCATCAACTTACGGGAGATGTTGACCTAGTCCACAGCCACCTCACCATCTTTGCAAAAAGACATGCCAAAAGTATAGTCTACAATTATTAGCCACTGTTCCGGCCGATGTTAACCTGAAAATTCTAACTAAAAGCATACGCCGGTTTGAACAAAAAGTCAGATTATTATTCCGAAGACATCAATCTCAATTCCAATGGTTTCCTCAAAATGATGGTGTTCGATAGTTATTTTATACTACAAATACTTCAATTCTTAGGCTTGTTAGAAGGGAGAATTGGCATGGTCGCGAAGGGCAACCGTGGAGATCACCCTTTCGCCTACATGGAGATAGATTTATGAATATATATGTGAATGTTTAACATTTCAATTAAAATCTTTGCTTAATTATAATCTTGTTAGTTTTAAATAAGATTTCTTTGATTTCTCGTCTTACAAGCCTATTCTCCAAAAATAAGTAGCAAACCTCTATCTTCCATGATTGCACTAGAACACAAGATGTATTAAGATATCTGTTTTTACTAAAGACTATATTTTATATTCGCATTATTTTTGTCATTAAATTTTCGATGTTTAATTTTCATTTAAGCCTTCCTTTTACATCAAAGGCATCATCATCCCCAAAATAACATATCCCTAGCGTCACTCAACTCCATGCGAAGTCCAAAATAGACCTATGTACAGCTGCCATTCATAAGGTCCCACGACAGTTCAACCCAAAACCATAAGAAGTTTGAGCTTTAGCAATTGAATTCTACTTTCCCATGTATTATTTTCTTAAGCGTGAACCTTGACAACAGAGTTTTAGGCTTTAGGCTCTATGGAACTGAGAAATCCAGAGCTAAAGGGGCTTGGATTGATACACAAAACATGCATAAAGCTTGGTTTATTGAATCAAGGAAACCATTGTTACAAAGAGGGAAGATAGTGATTCCCGTGTACAATCTCTACAATGAAAGAAAACCCTTAAGTGAACAGTAGAAGAAGAAAGCCACAAAAGGCTATAGGCGTGAAGGACAGATATGAAGCAAACTGCCAGCCCAACGTTAGAGAATGCAGAAAACCTTATTCAATTGGGAAACTTGGTCAACCCTTCATTGTGGCACCATGTCAGTCCAGACAAGAACGACAGAGTTGAACCAACACTGTGCAGAGCACAACAAACAAGGAGGTGGCGCTCAAAGCTACCAAAGCAATTAAGTAGGGTTTTAAGTTGTCATTTCCTTCGACAATGACAACATGCAGTGTGTCATTTTGCCCGATCACTGTCAGAAACCTATCCCTGAATGAGTTATTTGCTACGTTCAGTTCTTCCAATCTCCACCGGAACTATGCCAGAGAACAAGTTATTAGAAAGATCCATCATTCTTAACGAAGACATTCGCATTATAGCCGGAATCTGCCCAGAGAAATGATTGTATGAGAGGTTGATGAACTGCAGCTGACTCAGGTTCGTGATACTCCGCGGAATCTCGCCGGAGAAGGAGTTGCACGAGAGATCCAGGTACTTGAGGCTCGGAGGTAGCTCGCCGGAGATATTGCCAGAGGTTATTCTGCGCGAGGTTCAGAATCTGAAGGCCGGTGGGGTTCCCCATCTCGGGGGGAAGGTGACCGAGAGAGAATTGTTCTGCAGAAAAACATCGCGAGGAGCGTGGATTTGCAGAGGAAGTGAGGCACTGTCCCATTGAAGAAGTTAGACTGTAGGCTCAGATTCCGTAACATCCCAAGGTCGCCCAGTCGATCGCTGACTTGGTCACTAAGTTGAAGCCCAGGCAGGCTTAACTCCGTGACTCTGTTATTTTCGCAGGCGATTCCATGCCAATCACACGGAGCTGATGGCGTAGAGGAATTCCAGTCGTCAAGCACCCCAAGAGGATCGTGGAGACAGATCTTCAAAGACATAAAGGCCTCGACTTCCACCAAGGTATTGGCATCGACCTGAGGACACCATAGCAGGGACGAGCAGAGCACCACTAGAAGGAGCATAGCAAGGGTCAGGGCCATAGAAACACTGACAAAAGCAACACCAATAGGCTTGCTGCGGTGGAGGTTAAGAGGGTGTGCACAAGGAAAGTGTGTTAATTGATACGAGAGTAAGTTGATTGACAACGAATACATTTCTAGGAAGTAGTTTCCTAGCTCGATTACATTTATAGGAAGTAATACGAGATTATATTAGGATTCCTTTTTGGTTTTCATGTAGTATTTGATTTTTTTATTTTTCAATTATTATCGTCTTATAAGAATTCATATGTTTATACTCATATGTATGAATGTGCATTATATATTGTTACCTAATATAAATTCAATAATAATACAATTTTTATAATTTGTTGCCTTTTACTCGTCTTCTGAATTCTCTATATTAGGACTCTATTTCTAGCAGCATTGCACTAAGTTTTTCTTTTTTAATTATTATTTCTTATAAGGCTTTATATGTCTATATGGGTATATATAGGAGCATGCATTGTATCTTATCATTTGGTATAGATTCAACAATAATACAATCCCTACAACTTGTTGACTTTTGCTCTTTTTCTCAATTCTCTCATGTTCACATTGTGATAGTATTAAAAAAGAGCCAACCTTTGTGAATCAAGGGGGAAGGAGGACTACAAGGGCATAAGGTTTTAAAATTTCAAATTGAGAGAAGAATTACAAAGAAAATTGAATAATTGAACGGTTGATACAAAAGTTAGTCTCACTTTACTTCCATTTATAATAAAATTATAAATTCAAAAGATTTATGAAGTTGTCTTTGATTAAAACTTCAAACACTTGCACATGAAAGTTTATCAATCAAAAAACCTATTTTTATCGTTAAATTTTATCAATTCTGTAACAATACAAAATCTTTAATTCTTATCTCCTTTTTTTTTTTTCTTTCACGTTTTACAAATAGATTCAGACACTTCCTCCTCCATTCAATATCATCATATCAAAATCTTTAATTCTTATCTCCCCCCCTTTTTTTTTTAACAAATAGATTCAGACTCTTCCTCCTCCCTTCAAAATCAGCATATCATACCTGTGAAGCAAAATCATTTCACAATCTCTAACCCGCTCACCTCTATTCATATCACACACGTTTTCGAAGATCATATTTTAATAAGGCTCCATATTGATAGTACCCTTCGATTTTTTTAACATATGCACTCCAACTCACATATTCAAGTATTAGACTTAAAACTTATTAGTTTCAGGTAGTTCCTATTTTCAACTGAGCTAATTACTTGACATTGCACCGATGAAATTGTGCGTCATTGTACACAGACCCACACACAATCACTCGAGCACAGAGACCGTAAGCAACTTGCTCCTTCCCTCCCACTCTCCTTCCCCCAAGCACCTTCGACGAAGCACGTAACGGAACTCCCACTCTTGGACCTCTTATGGCGTTTATGGGTTAGGTCATCGACCCTTGTTTGTGCTGTTTCCATATTTACTTTGTTCCTCATTAAAACCTTTCCCTTCAATCGGGGAAAGACCTGGTTGGGTGGGCCATGACAAGTAAATCTTTGCCATTTGGTTATGCATAGGAAATTCATTATACATATATGTAATTCGTAATTGGTATATGTACGTGAGTTTCGGAGTATCCAACCATAAAAATCAGTGAAGATCATAAAAGAGTGTCTTTACTTCCTCTCATAAACCCCACATGCACAATCACCTCGTTCTGTGACAATGACTGTTTTTGTCTCTTTCACGAATAGTTATCATTGAAGCAGCTCTGTCTCGAACAGTTTTTTGATCCCATTGTCCGAGATGGTGGAGCTCTTATGTAGGATGATAGAACACTCCTTTTTGCCGGAGAGTAGAATGTCGTTCCTCTTTGCCAAGCCATTTAAGTACATGTATGGGTTTTGGTGGCTTTTCATGTGACAACAATCTCGTAACAAATTGGTTGATGCCCACGCCAGGAATCACAAAGAAAGAATAGTTTAGAAAGTAATCAATTTTGTGAAAATTCTAATTGGAAATCATCTTTAACTTATGTTAAACATAAGTTGTGTCCTATATTCATAGCATAAGAATAGACCCTTAATTTTATAAGTGGTGAAATTTCTTAAGTTATTATTAGTTAGTTTTAAGATATGTACGTACAATTTAATAAAATAAAAGAGATGTTTCTTTCTTATAAATAAGTATTAAGAAAAAAGAAAATGAACTTTTTTAATACCAGGAAAGAAACCTTTCTTATACTGAGAATATAATGAGATGACAAATTTCTCCTTTTTTTTTTAATTTCACTTATTATTATATACACTTTGGGCATAGAGGTAAAGTTGACCACGAACTTAGGGGTAGATTCATGGCGAAGTACTACTTGGGGGAGAAGGAAGATGCAGTGTCTTGGGACATAACTGGTGAAGTGATAAAGGTCATCAACATCAATCTGGTTGATGTCCCTATCACTTCCTTCGACATCCTCGCCGGCGGGATGCGACGGTCGAACCTTTTCATAACCTCCATTTACAAGATGTCACAATCCTTTCTTTAGAAACTTAATTATCGTTCTTTGCATCTTCAAAACCCCTACCCAAGATCACCCAGCCCGCAAACACATACTAAAATTTGCTTCTTCTGCATTTTTTATTCCTATTATGCTTTCAAGTTTGTCTTGAAGACGATCGGGTTTTATTCTAAGATAATGGCAGTCTTTATCTCCTTCACGAAAGCCATCACTCGGACAGCTCCATCTCGAACAGTTATCTTATTCCGTTTGCCGAGGTAGTGGGAACTATTATTCTAGAACAGGAGTCTTCTTTCGGCAGAGAGTAAACCATTGGAAGGAGCAGCCATGGCTGGATCTCTGTCCCGGTATGAAAAAATATACGTAGCAATCTGGGTACTGACGGGCATCGTATGTTTGGTTTTGGGCGTTGCTCTGATTCGAGAATCTGTAATGAAGCTCAGACATCCAAAACCACATCGGAATATGGCATACGTATGCATCACAATGTTAGTCAGCAGCATCACTTGCTGCCTTTTTATCATTCCTGCTTTTGTAATTTGCATGGAGCTGTTTGTGGATTGGTGGAAGACTGCATCTCGGTCACCTCCGCTCTTTGGGACGAAGACAGTTGTACCTTTACCGGATTTAACGACTGTGGAAGTTGATGATCCATCTCCGGTATAGTGTGAACTCTCCAATCAGCACTGTGTGTCCCATGAATCCATCGTTTTGGTCTCAAAGTTGATTTGTATGTATGGCTTTCTATTGGGATCTCTAGCTTGCTTTCTCCTTTACTTCTGTCTCGCAGAACGGAAAAAGTTGCAGCATTTATCTTGTAAAAACAATCTTGTGACTCTTGTGTCTCTTGTATTTAGATTCATCATGATATAATGAAAGAACATTTGTCTCAAAAGGATCACAAACAAATTCTGATTTCTTCCTTTAAATTTTTGTGTTCATGATTATGTTTTACATGGAGGAGTACAATCAAATTTAAATTCATCATAAATTAATGAAATTAATATTTGCTATATAGCACATATATTTTTAATTTTTTTAAAGACACATATCTGTTGTTAAACCTTAGGACTAACCAGTAACCACTCTTACTTAAGCAAGGCACTTGTCAATTATTTTTAAATTTTCTGCTATTATCGATATGCCTTTCCAAAATTCACCACACAAAACGTGCGGCCTTCTGGGTCTGGCCTCGAATTTCATTGCTTTCATCCTCTTCACGAGCCACTACTTCTCTATCTTCCTCGTGATATCTGCTTCATCTATGATAACTTCAACCTCATTACATTCGCCCATCACACAACACTTTAATTGCCTCATGTTTCCATTGTTGAGCTCCTTTCTACATGCACTTCGTAATATCCTTTAATAGAAGTCTTAAAGGAACTTAATAATGCGTAGTTAATGCTACTAGCTAAATAACTTAAACAAATTGGACAGAAATACGGTTTTGGCACTTATTCTCCTATTCAACATTTATGTAATAGAATTCCAATCCATACAGAGTGGTGAATCCATCTAGGGCTATGTGGCACCTTCATTTGTTAACAAATAAAAGGTGGATATTTGTGTGGTTTCATGCTTTGGAAGATAATGACATATTTTTCCAAGTTTTTAATTGTTTTAAACTCTTAAATATATGCTATAGAATAAATGATATTTCTCATTTAAATAAAAGATATGCTCCAGCGGCATGGTTGTAGCACTCGGTGGACTTGAAGGTTTAGAAGTTCAAGAATGTTCTTGAACTGAAGAGATAATTATTGTGTCCAAAAACAAGGATTTGCAACTTGATGCTTTGCAAATTTGAAGACTCTGATATGTGTTGACCTTCCAGTGTAAGATGCATCTGGATCATTGATTTTATGACATGGTCAGCTATGTGGAGAATTAGAATATATGAGAGTCCATCGTTAACAAGTTTACCATTAACTTATGAAAATGCAAACAATTTGGAATGCCTTCAAGTCAAAAAATTGTGGTGGGTTGGCTTGCCATTGGAAGATGGCCTTAAAGGAGGATTGCAGTCTATGTGCAAATTCATCCAGTGGTTTTGCTTCTCATATTTCTCGGTAGTTGTCCGTGGGTGTTAGGTTTGATCTCTAACTATCAATTTTAATTTGAAAGAATTGAAATCCTTATGTTCATTTAATTCTAAAACAACCTATGATGTGTCTTGAACATCTTTTATCTTTACATGCGATTATATGTAATAGTATGATTTTCTACTTGAACTTTATCTTGGAATTGTTGAAAGGTTATGTTTTATGATTGATATAATTTTTGGATAATTAATACTTGTACTCATCATAAATATTTTTGATAAATGTTATAAATTTCCTAATCCTATTTAAGAGAATCTTCTTGCTTAAGGAGATGACTTCTAAGTTGCCTAACCCATCATAAGTACCTCCAATTTTCAATAGGCTATTAAGGAAAGACAGATGATTCTAGGCTATGTTATGTTATGAGTATTTGTTTTTTTTTTTTTGGTGGTACACACAAAAGCGTATGACGTGTTATTGTGTATAAGTTGGTGGTAGGATTGTTTGCTTCATCGATTTTCAGTTTGTAAGAATTGACATCCTTATGTTCCTTTCATCGTTAAGATAATATCTAATGCAAGTCTAATATGCCATTTATCTTGATTTTATTGTTAATATTTGCAATTAGTTTATATTGGAATGTTTAGTCTTGAAATCATATCAATGTTTAACATTGACCCAATTTTAGATTTTAAGCTTCCATGCTTGTCATAAACCTTCGATGATAAATTTTATGGATTTCCTTGTTCTAGTTATGAAGGTGATCTTACTTTTCTACATGACTTTTGACCAGCCAAACCTACCTTTGTTTTTAAGCCTAGTTAAGCCTAGTTTAGACAATCATTTTGATTCATGTGGTATGAATATTATGTTTTGGTTGTGTACATGATATTTGAAATTTTAGGTGAGCAGAAAAACAGCATATTAACTCTTTCACATAGACAACATTTGAGCCTTTAACTTGTTCCCTGGTGCATCCTGGAGAAGGAGCGGATTCCGAAAAGCTTTTGGTCTTTTAAAGCCACCGAAGACGGAACTTCTTGAAGTCTTTTACAGGGTGCATAGGCCTATACCAATCGCAGTTACATCGTAGTCACATTTGTTTTTTGATTATACAGATCATGATAAGTGCATATGCACAGAGTTGGCATCAATCCTCTTCCTAACGGAAAAAAGATATATTTTGAGAGACATTAAAAGTATAGGCAGATGGATTCGAATTTACAGCTCGCAAGTAAGAAAGAAAGGTTGCCAATTTTATTAGTGGTTTTCCTAGAGTGCCTCATTTCCCGTTTGGTTCATCAAATTATCTATGTATAATGTTATAAAACACTGTGAATCGGTTAGATTGTTGATATCTTGAAAGAAAAAATTGACTGCAGTTAAATTCGTAAATAAATCAAGTTACTATGACATTGCACTTAGTAGTCGGTTTTGTTTTGGTAAATAATGCTGGACAGTTTTTAAACCACTTTCCTTGAACTCCATTTGTTTATGCGGGTTGTCGTAGGACGGATGAGGCAATCGGGGGGCTGAGTGGGATGAAAGTAACAGCAGCTGATGTGGAACATTCTATAAATTATTAGTTCAATAATGGCAAATACACTTTTTTCTTAACAGGGTTTGACCAGAAAGGCAGGCAAGTGTTGGAAACTCAGAAAATTCAAAGGGGAAATCAGGGGCTCTGGAGCTAAAAGCATCAAGTTTTGCTTGCACTAGGAGAGTAAATTTCTCTTCATTTTTTGGTCGAAAATATTACTTGAACTCATATCATTCCCATGATGGTTGTACAAAAGTGGAGAAACCTGCGGCACTTGCCAGGCTACAGACATTAACAGATCAAAGTATAATTTTATTGAGCGATTTCTTCTGCATGTTTCGACTCGTTTAGCGTCCTTTCATTATTTTCGTTCTTTGTCAGGGCTTCACAGCTACTTGGGTTTTTTCAAAGTAATCTTCTAAGAGTAAGGGTAATTCTTTATAGGACATTTGCACAAATTATGCAGCAACCACAATCACAAAAAAGACAGATCAATATCAAGTATTTACGTAATTTAAAACGAAACTGGTTCTACATAAACAAAGACAAAAATTTCCTGCATGTATTAAGTTTTCATATGCTTTGGAATTGTCATTAGAGTGTTTCTCTTTGATATTTTTTCTTTAATTCTTGTAACGACTCACCAAATAATAATGTACATATAAAATTTTCCATCGCCTCATACTTATAAAAATGACTGGGGACAATTCCTCAATAACAAAATTTTTGAGTTGTTGAATTATTACTACATCAATTTTGACTCTATCTAACATTTTCTAAGATTTCAATGGTGGCTTTACATTAAGAGTAATGTGTTAAGGAAGAAAATAAATGTATCTATCCTAATAGAAATGCCAACCGTCCTCCCTCGTTTGCCACAAGGTTACCTCAACTATCGTTAAAAACATTTCTCAAATAAGGCAGTGGTAGAAAGTATAAGAATTGGCACCTCAAACAAATTTAATTCCCTATTCTAGAACACAAGTTTAGCAGAAGTGATAATATAAAATTCCAACATGTGATGCACACTTCATTGTTTGCTACTTGAGCAAAGGATGTAACAAGGTATTGAGCAATTTGGTACTCAGAACAAGGAGAATGGTTTGTCTAGAGGGAGCATCATCCATCCATTGTGAGAAAAAGATAGAAAAGAGAAGAAAGCAAGTTGTGTCACTTTCAAGCTAAAGATCCAAAGAGGAGGAGAAGGCAAGCGAAGTGCACCAAAATAGAAGTTCCAATAGGGTTTTGCATCATATACCACGTGGGATGCATTATTAGCATGTTTGTCTTTACGGAAATAGAGTGGGTAGTGTAGCCCTTTTGGACTCATGGATGGAGCTAGATTGTTCACGTAGCTCATAATAACCTTAAGGTTTGTCAATTTCTTGAAATTTGAATGTAGTTTGTTAAGAGGGTTACTTGAGTACTTAGCTATTAACATCCTAAAAGGGTGTATGTCATTCCTAGTCTTGGTTGTTCTAACGTTCAGGTGGTCATTGAGGTGAAAATGTACTATCTCCTCTAATACCGTTTAGCACACACTGTATATGTGTGTGTATTTGCACTAGTATGCCTGTGTATAGATTTGATTTTGTTCTCAAAATTAAGGGGAAATGCTTTGATTTTTCTTATCTAAGGTTAGGGTGATATTTCACTCAATTATACTTTTAATAATGTGTTTACATGTCCAACAATATTGAAACGTACTGGAGACAATAAAAATTATTATGCGCTACTAAATATCATTTTTATTTGTTTGTTTTGAACAGATGGAGTGAGAGAGCCAAGTGCCTGTACAACACGATTCCTTTATTCCTTTTGAGTATCTTTATTGCTAGGACTAGAAATTTTTGTCTATTACCTTTATAGGTGCAGTAGAGCATGTGGTCTCTTAACGATTGTTGATGAAGACGAGGCTAGAAGTGCACTAGAAATGGTCTATAATTACAGTGTATTAAAGGTGAATGACGGAAGGCGGGAGGCTGTCAATGGGATGCTACCTGATGGAAGGATTGACAGGTTATCCATGCAATCAAGAGGAATTTGGTGTGGAATCATGTATGGTGTTGCTGCAACAATGAAAAACAATGGTGAGCTTGAAGCATTCTTATAGCATTAGATAATGAAAGTGTGTTCTCTTATTTTGCTTATCTTATGCAGGTGGGAAGTTTGGAAAGTTTATCGTGGCCCGCCTTCCAAAATTTTTTGGTTCTTAACTTTTTCCTCAAAAGCAGATGTTATAAATGAACCGTTTAGATCATCTAAACTCCTTTGCTTTATATCTCACCGAATGTCTAACATAAACAAACAAAGTAATACAATACATTGCATACTCAGTTTATTTTTAACTTACTTTCTGGCCAAGCAAGAATCGAAAACTAAAATTTTAGGACAAAAAAAGCCAACATAAAACACACAGAACCTACTAAAGAAAACCATGAAATAAATGAAAGTGACAAACTGAGAGGTGGAGAATTTGTGAGGGAGAGAGACACTTGCCCAAAATTCCAGCAAAAGATGAACGATGAAATGTCGATTAGCCAATTGGTTCGTGGTTAGTTTTGGCTTTATTATTACAAACCCAAACTTCCTAAAGCTGCTGACAAGTGAACACAATGCTACCATGACAGACATTCCAAGTGCCATACCGGGTTCTAGCTTAAGAAAGCTCGTCAAGGCAATTTGTGAAGCAAAGTTCGAAGGGTTTCAGAATCAAATATCCCTTCCAGTTGTCAAACGCCTCCAGGACGTTCAGAATTTTGGGACCCTCACAGATTATATCTTGGTCTCGCATCAGCTTATCCCACTTAGCCTCCCCGTTGTCGTAGTTATCGGGACACAAATCAATGCTAACTTTTGCTGCCTTTAAGACCTTATCCGCAGCCACAGCATTTGCTATCCTGGAAAATCGCTCGTTCCAATAGAAGTAATGGCCTCCCCACAGCAAGGAGTACACATGTTTTTCCTGAAGGCATGACATATTTCCAAAGTCAGTTGCGAGTAGAAGGCACGCTATGAATTTTGATCAAAACTGCATGCACGCATGTATATTCATCTAGAGTTGTTAAGATGGCTTTACTTTCGGCGGTGGCTGGGGCAGGGGCCGTACAGATTCCAGATTGAATTTGTGTTTGCTTAGAACTTCCCCTTCTGGGTTCATCATTACCACCATCGGCGAATCTCTGAAGTACCAATGTTCCCGAATGAATTTGTCGCCCGCTTCTGGTACCTGGCTCCGGACTGTGTGGCATGTTATGCCAGACAGCCGCTTCTGCAACTTCCGCGTCAGCTTTTCGGTCATCTCCTTCCCCACGGGATCAATACCATGCTGACCATGTCCTCCGCTATTCCGGCATAAACTCTCTTGATTTGCTCGATAGCATAGTACTCCTCATCCAGGCACGAAATGAACAATAGAACATACTTACCTTTTAGATGCTTAACCTGTTCCGCAATACAACAGCGAAAAATCAAGAGAGCTGTTAAAATAGAATGTTCATCGCGCAACTACTGCAGGTTACTCGAACAGAGTACCATGGCATCCAGTTTGCAGCAAGGTTCTGGGATAGTTTGCATGCCTCAAGAAAAATATAACATCTTGTTTTGGAAATTCAGTAAAGCGCATCAACCATAACACACGCCATAAGAACACGCACATCTAAAAATAACAGATTTAAAAGGCTTGGATCAATATAATATTTTAAGTGCTTTGTAGTTTCTTCTTTATTAGATTTTTGTCACACTTTTTCTCTCATCGAACAAACACCTTAAAACTTTCTCTATTTATAGAAAAACTCTAATTTTTAAAATTACATGAAAACCCTAATTGTAATATTTAATTATAATTATATTCTATAACCAATCCTAATATATTTTAACCATAGATGAGCTAAAATTCTGTGCCGTGCAATAGTGGGAAAGCCAATGTAAAACAAGTTTGTGCTTTTCATTTGCAGGGCTAACCTTTGTCTCGGTAGAATCGCCATCAAGGAGCCTTAGAATACACTTGCCGAGCAGGGCCATCAAAACCTCCGTTATTTTGCCGGCAGAATTTTGTAAAAGTAACTTGGTTCTGCATGCTATAGCTTTCTCTGCAGTGAACAATGAGCTCTGGTCAGCTTTCGCCCATTTTAAAGCCATTATATTGCATAGGCAGCGTCAGTATGTTTTTAACATACGATGTTATGTACCCAATGTTTTATCTCGATACATTGTACAGCGCGTGCAGTAAACAAGAAGCTTAGGGGAAGATGTAACGAAGAAACAATGAAGAAAATGAAAGCAGGTGAAGAATATAAGAATATGAGGTCCACCTTCCTTCTCCAAGTGTAAAAATTTGGGCAACTGGTCGAGCCCTTGTTTGCTTAGCACATCCCCCTGTTGGTTCATCACCACAACTAGAGGGGCACCGACGAAGTTCCACCTTTTCTTAATGATTTCGAGGCCTGCAAGTGGTGAAAAGTACATCACTGTGTACCATGGCATGCAATTCAGCAGCTCGAGGAATTTAATTTCCTGCTCGTCAGTCCACATCACAATTGGGAGCCATATGGTGACCACGTCACTCATCACTATTCCTTCGTTAATTTTTTTCATTTTCGGAATGTATCCTCCGATACACAGGTCTGAAATGAACAGTACAACATGCTTATCGTTCAGAACCTCGTCAAAATGAACCGATTTCTCCGTATAGCTGTGATAAAGCCACGGATCACACTTCCCATCTGAAATCAGAGCCTTCAAATCCACCATCTTCTCTGCTGTGAACGAGGATCTTTGATCAGGTTTTTGGATGGAACATTGTCAAAAATACAGAAAATGAAAAATAAAAGAATAGAAAAAGAGCATTAAAAGATGCGTGGAACATTCTGAATAAAATAATATGAAAAACTGTTATCAGTGAAATGAAACAAAAAGAAAAAAGTGAAAAATAATTAATTCACTTTAGCCTTTATATTGTTCACGAACCAAGGAATTATAGAATGAAGCCTTTGTTTTTTCAAATTATGATAGGTTTATCCAATTGATGTCGGTTGTCTAAGTCTTCAACTAGGTAACACTTTTTGCCATAGATTGAAGCTTCTCAAAGTGTCCTTAAACACCCATTAAAGCTATTTTTCAACCCTCTTTACTTTGTCTAATTAAAAAAAAGAAAAAATCCCTTGATTTCTTAAATTATTTAAATGTAAAAAAATGTCATCGATATCTGCAAATTTACAGAAAGAATGATAATAATGTATGAGAAATTTCAACTTAAAAGTCAACGTTGGCCTCTCCTTAATAAATCATAATAACATAAAATTTTCTATTTCATAAAAGGAAAAAACAAAATGGTATGAGGTGGACAGAATCGAAATTAGCTCTATGTATGTAAGAAAAGGTGAAATTGGAAGGTAAAGCCAGCATGTGCAATGTGATCTCTATTCATTCACCGTTGATTCTATACAATTGAAGCTATTACATTTATAAAGTGCAAACCTAGCTAATAATAAGGAAACAATATTTACATAATAAAGACAATATATTGAGCATGATTCTAGGGCTTAATACGGCAATGTATTAGGTAAAATCTCTATGCATTAACAATGTATAAAGGAAATTCTAAAGGAAGACTGTTGATTTGTGAATACTTTTTTAAGAGATAATTTTACCTAACAAGTGTGTGAATAGAAAAATATAAATGATCAATTCAAAAATAAAATAATAATGAGTAGATGGGAGTTAGCAAATATCTATTAAGCTCTTCCGAATTCTTAAAGCTTCTAATTTTTAAGTATAGTCGTTGAGACAGTATCTTGTGTTGTTAAATTGCATCTTTTTATAAGTATGAATTGTAACACCTACCATATGGAGTTATTAGAATGACAATGAAATTGAGTTATTGCAAAATCTAATGAGTTTAGTTGACATTTTAGAGGTAACGGGGGAGGGGGGGGGGGGGGGGGGGGGGGGGGGCGCATATATTTCTCATAGTTATGCTTCAATTATGATGGTAATTGTACCATAGAATAGAAGGCTTAGGGTTGAATCAAATAACTTTACAAATTATGATAAACTAACAAGTTTAAATAGTGCGTATGGTGTATTGATTTTCCTTTTTCGTGCAATAGAAAATAAGAAACATTTTGAAGGGCATTACATATGAAAAATATTGCCTGTTAAATCTTAGTAAAATCATTCGGTAATTTTTTTTTTCAGTTAAAATTTTTCAAACTAACAAATAATATTCATGTTTATCTTGAAAGTAAAAAGAACACATACTTATCTTTTTAAAAGGCAGCTGACATCTCATTAAATCTTAGTAAAATCATTCGGTAATTTTTTTTCTGTTAAAATTTTTCAAACTAACAAATAATATTCATGTTTATCTTGAAAGAAAAAAGAACACATACTTATCTTTTTAAAAGGCAGCTGACATCTCATTAAATCTTAGTAAAATCATTCGGTAATTTTTTTTCAGTTAAAATTTTTCAAACTAACAAATAATATTCATGTTTATCTTGAAAAAAAAAAAAGAACACATACTTATCTTTTTAAAAGGCAGCTGACATCTCATTTACAAATTTCAAAACAAAAATGTGGTTGTAATCATCTTTCTTACTTAAGGCAATCATATTACCACTTTTGAGCTATTTAGATGATTTCACTGCCATTTTTATTCTTCCAAGGTTGTTGTATACTATTTTTCTCTAATATTGAGATTAATAGCGTAAAGATTTTTTCGCTTACTTAAAATAAGTGATAAATCGACTTCTGTATCTAAAGAATAAATGTATATTTCTAATTAAATTCTTTGAAGAAGATGTAAAAATTAATGCTTTGCTTTTCTAAAGAAGCCTAGGCACAAGCATTAGAAGAGAAATGCAAGAGGCTTGTCTAAACAAATCACGGGCACAAGTATTTGCCACCCAAAACACCTTAATATCCATTAAGGAAGGAATAGAAGATAAAACATTCAGTAAATCAACAGTAATGGAATGTATAAGCTAATCCAATGTTAAAAGAGTCAAAATGATAACCATAAATAGTCACCTTCTAAAATAATGTTATTTCTGACAAAAATAAGGCATAGCTGGGAACAATTGTATTAAAAAGACGAACATTGTTAATTGGCACAGAGGAGAGAAGGTACTTACCTTTTGGAAACTACGCAAAAAGGACCTTGGAGCTTAATCTGAAAAAGAAGAGCGATGTCCTGTAATGGTCTCAAACAATAGAACGAAAATGAGTTACTTCCCTACCTCTGTATCGCTCTCCCAAGCGCAGATCTGCCTTTTAGGGCTCAAACAATAGAACACTGGTTATCACGAAATTGGAGATTCCCCGTTTGCAGTCTTTGAGTGATTATTGTTTTAGGGGTTTATCCTTTGGCTCATCCTTGTCCACAGCTTTCAGAAAGACCCGTCTGCTATCTTTGTTGGACAATGATTGTGTCCATTTACCAAAAAAAAAAAAAAAAAAAAGAAAATAGAATTCCCGCAAAAGCATGCGTCGGTGGAGGTTAGAATCTTTTCATACAGCTGGGATCCTTTTACGTGAAAAGCAGAGCCGCTGCTTTCTATTCAGCCTTTTTCAGGGATGTTTCGTTCTAAATAATTGGCTTTCTTTTTTAAAATTTTTTTTTTATCTTATATCTTCGCTACCATGTATTAATGTCTTCTTGCGATAAATAGGATGCTGAATCCATAAAAACTCGGTTAACCTTCGTTGGACATTTATTGCTATTAACTTACTGCAAAATCCCTGGCTTGGGGGAATGATTAATTTCTGCACCGTTTCGAGCAATGAGAAGAACCTAAAACAGTCGCGAGTTTCAATCACCAAAGACTCAAGAGAGACAGACATATATATATAAGAGAAAGAAGAAGTCTCTATCACCGGTTAATATCAATTAAGTAAATTCTATGCAATTTTAGAAAAGTTGATAAGCTTTTAATAAACCTTTCGAACGTAGTATGGTAAATGTTCATTACGCACTTATGGCAGCATCAATGATTACATGTTCGAGTCTACCTACTTCTTAGAGCCACGTGATTTAAACCTTTGACTGTAGAGTCTCAGACAACTTTTATGATAATCTTAACAATTATTATCCATGTGAGGATGAAAGTGTATGAAGATGAAGAAGATGATGACTTGGATGAAGTTTACTTCGATAGCTCATCCACTCTTCGCATTGGTAACCGGAGGTGGAGAGACAACGGATATGTTAGGGCAGGATGCCAGAAAGCAAGGCTAGTTCATCGTTCAAACTTCTAGGACTTGGGTTCTGGTTCGTCCCGAGAACCCAAGAAGGAGGTTGCAAGAAGATTTCGAGGCACTTAAACGTGAAGCAACTGATAATGTAGCTACGGAAAAACATTAGCAGTGTTTGGTGAGGCTGGGTGGGGCATTGAAGCCTTTTCTATAATTACTAAAAGTTGAATCTTTTACATGGTATTGAACAAGTTCTTCTTAGTATATTCTAATACATTTTACAAATGAACTAATTTTTTATTACTAAAAGATCGAGTTTAAGTTGTGAAAAAATATTAGACAATAGAGTCTTACATTAGAGAAGAAATACTTACAATACATCTTATAAATTTGAATAACTCTATTTTTCATTAAGGCCATTTTAAGAAAGGTGAATCTAAATTTTTCTAATAATCATTTATATGAAAAGTACAGGTTTAGTCATTGTCATTTCCATGGGTTTTGCTTATTTAAGACACATTTTGACGACTTAACAATTGTTTGTAGAGCATTCCCATTCATGAACCCCAAAAACACCTTTCATATGTACAATATAGAACAGAAATACAATTGTAAAATTTGGACTTGTCAAACTCTTCAAGAAAAAGAAATAGATGTTTGCAGTAAGAGAGAGATTTGCAATGTTAGGTGAAAAATAAGTTGGAAAATGGTGGAAAAAGGGAGGAAAAAGAAAAAGAAAAAAAAAACAGTTTCTTTTGGGCAACTACCTTCAATGAATGAAAATTCCCTCAAACTTGGGCAAGATGTTTGGCTTAGGCTTTTAAGATCTATAAAAGATTTTGAATATAGAGACTGCAAACGCAAACAAATGGATTTGAGTGTACACCTCCTCATCAAAGAAAGCTAGGGTGTCATTTTTGTAAGAGGTTTTCCTAGAACATATAAACGTATTTTTCTTTTCTTTTTTTTTTCTTTTTTGTTGAAAGTATCATTTATGTAACCAATGCAATATAACACAGTGGCGAATAGTTAAATTGGCAAATAGTATTGACAAGTGGCTGGCTTAGTGTGTAATCTAATACTTCCTAATTTTAAGTTTGACATCTAAGTATGTAAGTTTTATTGATTGTGCTTTAAAAAGTTCCCCCCACCTCCAAAAAAAAAAAAAACAAAGTGGTAAATGGTTAAAACTGGCAGTAGCTCAAAAAAAAAAAAAAAAGACTTAATTGTTGAATGCATCATCTAATGGAAGTACACAATACAACACAATAGCGGATATACCTTGTAAGTATGTATTAACCTTCAAAAACTTGGAAAAGAAATTTTTACTTCGTAATGCTTTATATTTTGGGATTCCTGCTGCTATTTGGAAAGTAGGATCATAGTCGGGGCTTTGTACAAGCAGGCAATTGGACTACGAAAACCTTATTTGGGCCCAAAAGCCCAACTACATTATCTGCAGTCGAAAACAGATCAAACGATGCCAAACCTCTTAGAAACTTCACTAATTTCGTAGAAAGATCACCCGACCTGCTACAACTTGGAAATAGTCGGTAAAATCGTGATCCAAAACGATTATTGGGAACGGTACCAGATTGGAACGGCATGGGCTGCAGGTGCCGTTATAGGCTCGAGTATCCATATTCCAAATCGTCTTTCCTTCTCTGGATTGACTAAATATTTGAAGGAAGAGCTTCTCGAAGTGTCCGGTAGGACCAGACTTACGGGCCTATAGGATTTGGTTGAACAATTAAATTTTCTGTAATAATCATTTTTTAGTTATAAGTCAATAAATGTCTAGGTCCAAAGGAGGCTCAATAAGGGACTTAAGTCTATTTGAATAAGTTTTGTTATTAAATTTATCTTAAACATGTTGCTGCATAATTTATTGAGGATTAAAAGGATCGCAGCTCCTCATGACTCTTTTCGCCGGCAACAAAAGAGTTTGGCTACCACACTCTCATCAAAGGGTGCATAAGCCTACATCGATCACAATTACATCGTTGTCACGTTTGTTTATAGATAATACAGATCATAATATGTGCATCATAAAGTTGGCATCAATTCTCTTCCTAACGAAAAAATATGTGTGTTTTCAGAGAAATTAAAAATTTAGGTAGATGGATTCGGATGTCAAGTAGCGAGTAAGAAAGAAAGGTTGCCAGCTTTTTTGGTGGTATTCCTAGAGTACCTCATTTTCCTTGTGGTTTATCAAATCATCTATAAATGATGTCATAAAACACTGTGATCCGGTTAGGTTGTTGATATCTTGAAAGAAAAAAATTGATTGCAGTTAAATTCACTAAATAAAGAATTCAAATTACAATGACGTTGCACTTGGTAGTCGGTTTTGTTTTAGTAAATAATGCTGGACAGTCTCTATACTTTGAACCACTTTCCTTGAACTCCATTGGTTTCTGGGATTGTGGTGGGACGTATGAGGTGATTAGAGGGTAGACTAGGGTGACAATAACAGACGCTGATGTGGGACATTGTAGAAACTATTAGTTCAATAATGGTAAATAAGCTTTTTTCTTAACAGGATTTGACAAGAAAGGGAGGCATGTATCGGGAACTCAGAAAGTTCAAAGTGGACATCAGGAACTCTGGAGCTGAAAAGATCAAGTTTTGCTTGCTTAGGGGAGTAAATTTCGCGTCGTTTTTTGGTCGAAAAATATGACTTTAAGTCATATTTTTCGCATGATCATTGTAACAAAGTTGAGAAACCTTTGTAACTTTGAGGCTGCGTACTTTATTTTCATTCATTGGGGGGAGAAGGCTTCATAGCTACTGCTTTCTTCAAAGTAATTTCCCAAGAGTAGAAATTATATGATCAAATGAAGCAAGATGCAATGATATTGTAGGTTTTGAAGGTGTTGAAGGAGAAAACACTATACCCCCAGACAAATGATCATATTCTCATGGAATGTCAGGGGCTTGAATAAAAGCCCTAAACAAAAAGAGGTACGAGAAGTTATCAAGAATGCTAAAGCTGACATTGTCATTCTATTAGAACACAAAATAAAAAAAGATAAAGCACAATGGGTGATAGATTCTCTTTTTCCCCAATGGGGATTTGTCCACAATTATAGAGATAATGAAAATGGAAGGATTTGGATTACATGGAAAAAGCCACAGCTCAACATCACAGTGCTTAGTAGTTCTAAACAGGTAGTGAATTGTAAAGTGAAAGAGGGACATGAAGTATGGTACTTATCTGTCATCTATGCAGCAAATGCAGCAAATGAACAGAAGGATCTTTGGAGTAACCCACACAATGTTATAACAGTTATGGAAAGGACACTCAATGGCTACTAGTAGGTGATTTTTCTTAACAGGATTTGACAAGAAAGGAAGGCATGTATCGGGAACTCAGAAAGTTCAAAGTGGACATCAGGAACTCTGGAGTTGAAAGGATCAAGTTTTGCTTGCTTAGGGGAGTAAATTTCGCATCATTTTTTGGTCGAAAAATATGACTTGAAGTCATATTTTTCGCATGATCATTGTCACAAAGTTGAGAAACCTTTGTAACTTCTGAGGCTGCATACTTTATTTTCATTCATTGGGGGGAGAAGGCTTCATAGCTACTGCTTTCTTCAAAGTAATTTCCCAAAAGTAGAAATAATATGATCAAATGAAGCAAGATGCAATGATATTGTAGGTTTTGAAGGTGTTGAAGGAGAAAACACTATACCCCCAGACAAATGATCATATTCTAATGGAATGTTAGGGGCTTGAATAAAAGCCCTAAACAAAAGGAGGTACGAGAAGTTATCAAGAATGCTAAACCTGACATTGTCATTCTATTAGAACACAAAATAAAAAAAGATAAAGCACAATGGGTGATAAATTCTCTTTTTCCCCAATGGGGGTTTGTCCACAATTATAGAGATAATGAAAATGGAAGGATTTGGATTATATGGAAAAAGCCACAGCTCAACATCACAATGCTTAGTAGTTCTAAACAGGTAGTGAATTGTAAAGTGGAAGAGGGACATAAAGTATGGTACTTATCTGCCATCTATGCAGCAAATGCAGCAAATGAACGGAAGGATCTTTGGAGTAACCTCACACAATGTTATAACAGTTATGGAAATGACACTCAATGACTACTAGTAGGTGATTTTAATACAGTGAGGAATCTAAATGAAAGGGTCAGTGTAGCTAGTAGATGGATAGAAGGAATAGAAGATTTCAACAAGTTCATAAGTGATGCAGAACTTATAGAACCAAACTTTGTAGGACCTCTTCTATCATGGACGAACAAAGGTAAAGGAATAGGGTTCAAATGCAGTAAATTGGATAGATGTTTGGTAAACCCTAAATGGTTGCAAAGTAATATGGATTTCTCCATTGAATTTAGTACTCCTGGATTGTCAGATCATAGTCCTTGCACTATCAGGGTGGGCAATAATAGATCAAGACAGAAAAGGACTTTTAGATTTTTCAACTTCTGGCCAGACAACCCCCAATTTATGACAATAGTGAAGAATATTTGGCAACAAAGGGTTGAGGGCACTATAATGTACAGAATAATGATAAAGTTGAAGGAAATGAAAAAAGAGTTGAGAAAGCTAAATAGAGAGGAATTTGGAGAACTACCAAGGAAAACAGAGGTAGCAAGGAAGCAGCTACAAATAGCACAAGCAAAGCTCTTTGATGACCCTTCAAATACCTAATTGCGCAATGAAGAAAAGGAGTGGTTAGATAAGTTACTAATACATAGCAAGCATGAAGAAATACTTCTGAAGCAAAAATCAAGAAATAATTGGCTGAAAGAGGGAGATTGTAATAGTAAAGTCTTTTTCAAAAGCATGATGAAGTGGAGAGCAAAAAACCACATTGTCAAGCTGGAAATAGATGATGGGCAACTTACTGAAGATCCTGAAATGATAAATAACAAAATTCTAAGTTACTATCAAAACTTGCTAGGGAGGGCAAACCAACTTCAACCATCATAAACAAGATTAAGAGAGTTATTTCCTATGGAAATTCCAGAAGAGATAAAGAGAAGCCTTATAACAGATGTTCAAAGAGAAGATATACAAAAGGTCCTCAATACTTTTGGTGATTACAAAGCTCCAGGTCTTGATGGATATAATAGCTTCTTCTTCAAGAAAGCGTAAAGTATTATAGGGAGTGACATAGAAGATGCAGTAATAGCTTTCTTTCAGAGGAGACAGCTACTGCGAAGCATAAATTCAACAATAATCTCCCTTGTCCCTAAGAAAATTAATGCCACCAATATGAAAGACTTTAGACCAATATCTTGTTGCAATGTGTTGTACAAGATCATATCTAAAATTGTGGCAGGAAGATTAATTCTAGCTTTGCCTCATTTCATACATCCTTGTCAGACAACTTTTGTGCCAGGAAGGAACATTAAGGAAAATATTTTGTTATGTCAAGAGTTAATACACAATTATCACAAAGATATTCATGGGAAAAAGGTGGCAATTAAGGTTGATATTATGAAAACATATGATTCAATAGACTGGAATGCAATCCTAAATACTCTGAAAGTTTTGAAGTTCTTAGAAAAATTTAGATTACTGATTGAAAGCTGCATCACTACTGTGGGATATTCTGTGAACATCAATGGCTCTCATACATGTTTTTTTAAGGGGGCAAAGGGACTTAGACAAGGAGACCCTCTCTCTCCTTTTCTCTTTGTTATTGTGATGGAGATTCTTAACAGAATTATACAAAAGAAAGTATTCTGGAAGGTTTAAATTTTACTGGACATGCGCTAAAGAAAATATCACTCATTTATGCTTTGCTGATGATCTCTTTTTGTTTGCTCATGGAGATATTGAGTCTATATTATGTTTACTAGATGCTATGCAAGAGTTTGAAGATATAACAGGTTTGAAGATGCATCCAGAAAAGTGTCAAATTTTCTTTTCAGGCTTGTCTGAACAGGAAAAGGCTCTAATACTTGATCATATTCCTATCCAAGAAGGCTAACTTCCCATAAAATACTTGGGAGTGCCATTGATTACTAAAAGACTCTCCAACCTAGATTGTATTATCCTGACAGAAAAGATATTGAGAAGAATTGAAGGTTGGGAGTCTAAGCATATTAGTTATGGGGGGAGACTACAGCTAGCAAAAAGTGTTATGTTCTCATTGCAAACATATTGGATGCAATTTTTTTATTGCCAAAATAGACTCTTTATGAAATTGAAAAAAGGATTAGAACTTTCCTTTGGACAGGTAAATCTAATGGATGATGTGTAGCGAAAGTGGCATTGAAAGAAGTTTGTTGGCCTAAAATTTCTGGAGGACTAGGTTTGATAGACATTCACACTTGGAATAAAGCGGCAATTGGAAAACTCCTATGGTCTCTTGTGCACCCCAATTCAAACTCTTTATGGGTTAAATGGATGATAACAGAAAATTTGAAGGAAAGAAATGTATTACAAGTTGAGATGAAAGGATCACTAGCTTGGAGTTTTAGGAATATTTTACAAGTAAGAAGTGAACTCACACAACTAGTGACGGACTCAGAATACAATATTGCCAAAAGTTATGTAGTACTAAGAGAGAACAGAGAAGATGCCAAATGGGCAACACTTGTTTGGAAAGAAGGAGTACCAAAGCATAATTTTATCTGTTGGATCATTTTAAAAGACAAACTATCCATAACACATCGGGTGGCTAAATGGAATAGTTCAGTAGATCTACAATGCAACCTCTGCCAACAAGAAGAAGAATCACAGGAACATTTATTTTTTAAGTGCAGGTTCACAAACTACATTTGGAAGGCTTTGTTAGGCATTAATGGATTAACTCGAAGAATTGAACACTGGAGAGCTGAAATATGTTGGATGATCAAGACTATTAAAAGGAAGAGCTTTGCAGTAACTTTGCTTAGTATATCTTTCAAGGCCGTATTGTATCACATTTGGAGCAAAAGGAATAGAAGAAGATTTAGCAATACAAGTCTAGAAAACTCAACCATTATTGCTAAAATCAAGAAGGATGTGAGAGGGAATATTTCATCTACTAGAGGAGTCAAGCTTACAAATTGTAATAAATTTTTACAAGAGCTTTGGAATTTGCCAAGTGCAATATTTGAGCTTAGATGATGATATCTTGTAATCGAACAATCTTGTAAATTTTTTTATGGGTGATATATAATTTGACCTTTCACCAAAAAAAGAAATAATTTTTGTAGCGAGATGGGCACAAATTGTACGGTAAATATGCATACAATAAACTTAGATTAACATCGAAAGTTTTTCATGACTTGGGTAAAATTATCCTTATATTTGAAGTTTTCATATGCTTAGGTGCAGCTAAAAAAGCTTTCCTCTTTGACAATTTCTCTTTTGTCACTCTGACAGCGCACTGAATGATACCATAAACATAAAATTTTTTATAACATCATATTTATAGATAGCTTTAGGACAAGTCCTAACTAGACACCAATATGTACCTAAGCTCTATCCCATTAAAAAGGCCATACGCCTTGACCCCCTGTCTGCCACAAGATTCCCTCAACTATCCTTAAAATGATTTCTGAGGTAAGGCAGGGGTGAAAGTAGAAGAAAAAATTGGTGCCTCATTTACAACAAATTCAATTCCTTTTTCCACACATAAATTTTCTAGTGGTGACAAAAAAAAATTTCGGCGACATGTGATGCATGCCAAATTGTCTTATGCTTGAACAATAAAGGCAACAGATCCATTATCTCAAGGAATTGAGCAATTTGGAACACGGCACAAGGAAATGCTTTGGTCCATAGGTACCATCATCCACTTAAGAGGATCTAAATGTATATTTAGTACAAGCATATCAGCATAGCAGAGAGCAGGCAGTTAATGACTGTTACAACTTAATATTAGATAAACTAAATAAGGGAAAACTTTAAGCACTCATTAGTCCAATCCGCTGATTGGAACAAAAATGTCATCCAAATAATTGTGGCCATCATGTCTCTCTAGTGCTTCCCACCAACTCCTCTCACCCTTGATCTCCCTCAAAGAGTTTCTGGATTCTTCCTCAATGCCTAAGCTCTTAAGATTTAGGCAATAATAGATACTCATCAATTCCATGTTTGGTGTGATGAGTGGAACACTAGAGATAGTAACTAATCCAGGCATGTAATGGAGCACAATCTTCTTCAAATTTTGGAGGATGTAAGAGGCCTGATTATCATTTGGAGTTTCATGCTTTACCAATGCCGTGACTGAGGGGCAATCCTCCACTGTGAGCTCTTCTAACCTTTTAAGGTTACAAAGCAACCCTTCGGTGAAAATAGTGGTCAACTGGGGACATGTTCGCAGTCCCAAGATCTTCAGATGAGATTAACATTGCGATTGTATTGGCCCCTTCCATATACTCATTAGATTCTTCATATAATAAATATAAAGATATTCGAGTGATCCAAGAACAATCCTTTTAGGTTCATGAGTGCTTTCATCTTCTTCACAAGCCACTACTTCTCTATCTTTTTCTTGAATATCTGCTTCATCTATCAGAACTTTAACCTCATTAGATTCTCCCACTACACAACACTTTAAATGCTCCATGTTCCTAATCCTAAATTCTGATAGCTTCTTAACAGTTGCATGTCATTCCAAGAAAAATGCAGTTGAGTTTTGAAGTACCTTTTTAACATCTTTAGGTAAATCCTCACCATTTATAAATTTCAAACATCTTTCCTGTTGTTCCAGCTCAAACTCAACTTTGCATGGAAGTCGAGACAAAATCCTCCTAACATAACGGCCAATAGTAAATCTAAAATGTGACAATGATGTAGATTTCCACTTCAGCAGAACTTGGCCCAACAATTCCACACTCGAAAAAAAGAATTCCAGACTATTCAAACTTTCCAAGGAACATACTTCAGCAACAATGGACTCCACACATGCAATCCACCATTTGTCATTTAAATTCACACGAATACTCAACTTATTTAAATGAGACAATTCCGAAATTATGCCACAATGCACCCCTACATTTGATTGCATGTCACTCAAACTATCATATGAAAATGAACAAATAGACACTTTCAAACATTTAAGATTGGTTAACTTCTTAACCTCCTTAGGTAACTGTATAATATTTGTCCCTTCAAGATCAAGGACCTCTAGCTGATTAAGTGCTCCAACCTTGGGCATTAACTTCATGAAATTATGACAATCTTTTAACCACAATATCTTGAGGCTAACCAATTTCATGATGGAGTCTGGCAAAGATCTAATACTAGTACTACATAAGTCTAGGGTTTGGAGTGCAGGCATGTAATAAAAAAATGACTCTGGAATCTTTCTTACTCTTTTGTTTCCTGGAAGAGACAATGTCAAGAGCCTAGGACTCCTTGGATTCTTAGGTAACTCCCCATCTGTCAAGCAAATCTCTTCATCCTTCTCCCAATCCACATCCTTTGGCAGCTCTTTTAATTCTAAACTATTGTCCGTGGGACATGATTGAGATGCTTCACATTCTTCCCCACTTTTTTCAATTATTTCACAAGATTTCAATTTAGAATCAGCGGCTTCAATAACTAACAACTCTCCTTGAGTCTCTGAAGTCTGCTTTTCAATTGCTTCCTTTCCACTTGTTTCTACAAAGTATTCTGCATTGAGAACAGAAAATAAAATACACTAATATAGATCATAGAAAACGAAAATTGTAATGACTAACCAAACATGATTTCAAGTTCATTGTACTCTAAAATGCGAATAGATAAATCTGTGTAAACTAATTTTTATCACGACTAAATCCATTGTTGAAACAATCTAAAACCACATGCATTATGCTTGATATTTCAAGTTTCAAACAGCTAGTTCCTTCCCATTAATAAGGAGACTAAGGTCAAACACAACCAATTAAAATTGTCATCTCGATTAATAATTATGATTCGAAGCTAGGAACTACTTGATAGAAAAATAAAAATTCATGCAACCAATCATTTTGGGCGAGCACTTACCATATTTTTATTGACATGTTGCAGAAGCCTCTTTTTTGCTTGTTGTTTTTTATTATTCCTCTTATCAGATAAGGGAAGTAGGGGGGTTTAAACTAGAAACCTTAACATCAAAGACCCTCTCCTGCTAAGATACTTATAGCTTATATGAATATTATTAGTCTAGTACTGATTTATTCCTAGCCGTAGCCGTATCTCTTTCATAGTAAGAACTGGATGTGCTAGGTCACCAGAATAGGCTGTTGAGTGACGAAGATAAGCATTTACGTCATATATCATGTCACCACCATCTTGGTACCCTTCTTTCTTGGTCAAATGGCACAAAACGAAATCATCCTACAAAATTTGTAAAAGAAAAGCAAATAAGGTTTGGCAGAAAAGGATTTTGGGAAAGAGTTTTGAAATGATATTTTCTATGAATGTCACATCATGCAAGGTGCCCCGTTTTAATACATTGATGCCCTACGTGAAAGAAATAATGTTCACAATAGTGAAATATTTCCCAATGAATGTAATGATTTCTATTCCTAATCTACCATAAGACATAATCATCCTCCAACAAAAATGTGAAAGGAAGAAATTTCACTAAATTTAAAGGACATGCAGAGAATATCTCAAAAATTATCTTAGCATATGTATTAAAACAGTTAACAAATTTAAATTGGTAGTGATATATGACATTTTTAATATAATGTAAGAAGGCTGCATATTTTATAAGAAAACAATTAGAGAAGGTTGGACGGGGGAAAAATGAAAATATAACTGATAAAGGTCAGCATTGTCCCACATCAATATTTTATGGACCTTTAACTTTATAAGTGATGATGTTTTTTCATCCATTACCAACTGGTTTATATATGGGTTCGCACACCTTAACAAGAACAATCCAAAGACCCTTTGGCCAACACCATGTTTAAGTCTTAATTCAGGCCTTACACCTAAATGCCTATCTCACAATTAACTTTTAAGTTCCTAAATCCTAATGATAGAATTGGAACCCAGATTCTTAAAAACAATAAAATAAAATTGGTCGATACCCATCAAGAAGGTAAAAAATATTTGATAGGATTTACATATGAAAATGGGTGAAATAAGCTTTACAAGGAAAAGAAAATAAAAGTATGGATAACAAATATCAAATACTCATTGTTAGTTAGCTAACTCAAGTGATGAATTTGTGAGGACTTTAGCTATAAGATTTAGGATTCCACATATGTTTTCAATGTTATTATTTAGCTTCCTAAGGTGGTTTTTTAATTCAATCAATGATTTCATTAGATAGCATATA